>RYFJ01000687.1:0-187009 GCA_003991445.1 Oryza meyeriana var. granulata | reverse complement strand
AGTTTTTCCTGTTTATAGTTGGAAAGTCCTGTTCCGTGTCTATAAGGACTCAGTGTTAAATCGGGGTATAAATAGTACGACCCGGGGGCTCTTGTTAAAATTATCACACCTTAAATCAATAATTATACTTCGGCGGCATCGCCACGTCCTATTCTGATATTCTTCTAGACGGGTTCTTTTATGCTTCGGCGGGGCTGGCTCGGTAGGTCGACACCGGTTTCGTCGCGAGCAGGTCCGACTCGTACACGATCCCTTACCCCAGGTGTACTCTGCTGTTATCCAGGCTGGCTCGGTTCGGTCCGATCTTAGGCCGATCAGGTTCCACATCACGCGTGCGTAGATCTTATGGCTTACTGAGGGCGATTTATCATCAGTTCGTGCTGCATCGGTTGGGTTCCGACTATCTGAGCTGCCAGCGATAAATCGTTCCTGCTAAGGTTTTATGGTTTTTTGCGCAAGTGTTCCTATGGAATTTTGTATAGCCGGTTAAGTTATATCAACACTACATTCAATACGTTGCACTTCAGATCTATCGGTTTCATCGGAGGCTTCTTCTTTTATCCTTATTAATCTGTGCTGCATCAGTTAAGTTTGAACTCTAGATTGATTAGTGATAGATTTTTCTTGGCTGAGTCGTAGTGTATATGCGATGTCTTCTACTCTTTCTTGGCACCGTGTCTCTGCCGTAGGTTTCTTTTTCTCAAGCCGGCGCGACTGTATGGTATACTTTTACATATTATTGGGGGTCAGGTCTATGACTTATCAATATTTCGGGTTTTTTCTAGGCCATCTCGCCACATGTGTTTTCTTGGCAGCGTGCCGGTAGGCTATCCTCTTCCTGCTAGGTCTATTTATTCTTTCTCGGCTTCTAGCTGATGCAACATGTTATAAAACTAGATAGCCTTATCTATTTGCTTATAAGGTTATTGGTTTCCTGCGATACATAGGTGCCATCAGGCCATCGGCTACAAGGGGATACATCAGACCGCGTATCGGCGCGATAGCGATTGATTGGCAATTGCTAAGCTGACCGGGCTGTAGCAGCAAGCGAGAGACACGGGACGAAGACTGGGAAGGGACTTTAGGCACGGGCACAGACCGGGCGCGGAAGACTGGGGCCGGACACTTTTAAGTTTTATCATCGCTTTCAGCGATGCTCAAGCATTCCTTCGCAATCGTGGCGGGATTCTTATTGGCCTTTGATTAGAATCCATTGAGACAATCTTTTCTCTCTGTAATTGCCGGGGACTCGAAGTTGATGGCATGCTCGACTAAGATTTTTAGGACCTGCACTGGAGTAAGCAGATCTCCAGGCCTCAGGGTCAAATCGTATGTTTTTTCGCCATCGGGAACCAGAGTCATGCCTCCAGCTTCGTTGGACCTCGGTTGGTTTTTATCGGTGCGAAATATATTTTAGAATTGCCGACGCCTGGTGGTACAGGGCAGAACTTCGCCATCGGTTGGAAGGAGGTCAGGCAAAGTGATACAATCCAGTTACAATGGAAGACTTGACGAAGAACAGAGACACAGTTGGAGCAGACATGATGATTTTCGGAAGTTTGTCTAGAATCTTCGGTATGAAGGGATCAAGGGCCGATTCAGAGTCGCAATTTTCAAGCCTGTTTGATTGATGATGGATACAATACCTGAAGTTGACAAGCCCAATTCAGACTGTTAATGATTTGCTACGTTCATCGTGCGTGACCGGATGTTCTCTAGGGCTATCTTGGTGGGATTTCACATTACTGATCTTGATGGCACGAAGGAGTAGCGCCGATTCAATATCTTCGCGGAGAGGTACAAAAGATGGGATTAATCTCAGGAGTATAAGCTGCGTATTACTGTTGGAAGGGCTCAACACGCGATCTATCCAGAAGTTTTTCGTGTTGCAGAGATTACTTCAATGGCAGGGTTATCTCTCTTAGTAATCCAGAATCGGCACTATCAAACTCAGTCCTCCTCGGGATTGTTACGGTGAAGATCCAAAGAAGATTTTTATAGCAAGAGTACAGAGGTGATAAGCGAGCATTCGGTCTAAAGACAGAAGGAGGAATGTTTATGTATGGCCTCCATAATCCAGATTGGTTGATAGGCCTCCGGGGCGTTGCCATGTGGTAATGAAGTACGCAGAGTGTCTCAATTCACTCAGGCGCAGATGAGTTCTACAGTGGAAATGTCAGCCGATTCTTGGGTCTCAGGATGTGGAGCACGCATTTGGCTGTAGAACAATTGCTTTGAGAATTAGACCTTCTTCCCGTTATGTTTATCCACGGATCGGCTTTACATAGGTTTTTTCTTCATGGTGGCACTACTTAAGTTCCGAGGTTGGGCAGCTTTAGATTTGGATTTAAGCAATTCAAAGTATTTTTTATGGGGAGTGGAGATGAGTTTTTGATAGACTTAACAGCATATTTTGTAATTACGAAGCCGAAGGAATCAGGTCGCAGAACTCTCATTTTCGAGTTTCGTTGATGTTAGAGTCATGCTTTTAGTTTAGTCTGGATGATTGCATCATGTGGCCGAGCTTAGCTTTTCCCAGTGTTCTAGGTGGCTCGATCAGAAGAAAGATTTTCATGAGAAGACAGGTTTCAAGAGCTAGAACTAGTTAGAAACGTATCGCTCAATGAAAGCCGATTTCAAGAGCCATGGAAGATATTGAAGCCCAAACAGAAGAATTTGAAGTTTGAATAACACAACTCGAAATTGGGGGGCATGTGTGTTAAACGCAAATTTTGGTAAGGCCCTGTGTTAGTTCGGATCAAAAGGGGAGGTTTGCAGTCAACTGACGAGAAGAGGCGGAATCGGGAGGAGCCGTGAAGACGTTACCTTGGTAGTTTATTTACTGTAACATATTAATTAGGTAGGTGGTTTACTCTTTAGGAAGCTTGGACCATCGTGTCCGGTCAGGAATTAGTCAGTACATTTTTCTGTTATGGATAGGAAATCATGGTATGTGTCTATAAGGACTCATGTACTCGGGGTCTAAATCGTACCGGACACACTCTGTAATTATCATCGATAATAATTCACGCATCGCGACCCTTCGCGGGCCTTTTGTTCTGAGCGGGCTGCTGGTTAAGTTCGACCCAGGAGAGGTAGTCTGTCACCCCTTACCAGGTATATCTATTTTATCTATGGCTGCATCATTGGTTTTGATCTCATAGGTTTGATTAGGTATAACGCATCACACGTGCATAGTTCGTATCGGCGTATTGGGTGTGATTTATCGACGGTTTGTGCTGCATCGGTTAGGTCCGACTATTAAACTGTCCGATAAGCATCCCTGATACGTTGATATTTTCCGTGCAAGCGTTTTATCGGCGGTGTCTAGCCGATTAAAGTTATCTTGTTTTGCATCACAGCCGGCGTTGGATCTATCGGTTTGTTGAAATCTTGTTTTGTTACCAGTCTGTGCACTGGCAACGGTTGAGTCCGATCTACTAGACTGGCACATAACTCTATTTTTAAATAAGCCGATGGGTGTTTACGCGACGTATTATCGGACGCGCTAGCGATGAGTTATCTGTTATCACAATCATATCAGATTATCGCTTACCGAGGTCTTGTTATCATCATAGTCTGTGCTGCAACGGTTGGGTCCGATCTATAGACTGACGATAATAACTCTATCCTTAATAGCCGATGAGTTTTAATATGATGTTTTATCGGAGTGCTTAGCCGGTAAGTTATTTTTGCACCTAGCCGATTGTATTACTTGCTGTATATTATTGGCCACGTCATCATTGTGATCGGCCGAGGGTTAGCCGATCAGCTCACATCACCGATGCGGTCACGGGTACCCGGGCACGACCCCAGGCGAGGTCCCGGGCACGAGTTCAGGTAAGGGCCCGGGTAATACGAGTCCGGACAGCGGATGAAGACCCCGGGAACCGATAAAAGCAAGGGCCCGGGCACGGGCATATTTTCACGGCGATACCAGTAATACTAAGCTATGATCGGCCAGGATTTATTTGATTTATTTACTTATGCATTCTGATTGTTTATTTTACTAAGTTTATAGCCGGTTTTTGAATATCCCTTCGATGATCGGCTAGCGCGAAACTTGTTTATTATTGTGTTATTGCTCCTGCCGTCATCGGCTTCTAGTCGATGTATAAGTGCTACAGTGCTTATCGGTCATCGGCCGATGAAACGAGTCTAGATCGGCTTCCAGCCGATTGGCTCATTGATCTAACATTTTCTTCCTTGTCAATTGCAGGGTCAAATTGACTGGCACGCCTACGAACCTCAACATTTTAGGATGCACTGGAGTAAAGCAAATCTCCCAGGCCTTCGCGTGTCAACCCGACGCCGAACCAGATCCCGGTGGTTTTTGGCGTCAACACGCTTTTGGCACGCCTGGTGGGACCACGAAGTTTCAAACCAAATTTTCAACACAAGAGTTTTGACAATCAGACCTGCGACATGGCTGGGAAAGATGTCAAGATAGACAACGTAATCCCGGTCAGCATGGAGGATTTAACAGAAGAACAGAAGCAGCAAATCGAACAAAATATGGCCAACTTTCAGAGGCTATGCTTAGAGTCCTTCAGCATGACACAACAAGGGCCGATTTAGAAGTCTCAGTTTCCAAAACCGGTACTGGTAGGCAGAACCAAGCCGCACACAACCGAGAGCCCACCAATCAAGCCTTTGCAGGAGATGGTCAATGAAGCTGTTCACCATGCGCTCATCAATCAGTCGGGAGTCTTGGTAAACACGCTGCATAACCTCATCAAGAAGACTGTTGATGGATCAAATTGCCCAAGAACCAACTCGGGTCCTGTTTTTTCTCCGCCAAAGATGGAGCCAAATCAAGTTAATTACACGTCAGTAGGGATATACCAAAACATTGCTTTCACACAGAACCAGGTTGGGGGGCAAAGGATATTCCTGCTAGATACCATCGGTCTATTTATTATGGGTGATATCAACAGAATTGTCCAGCAGGCGGAGCCGATCCGGGTACTTACCAGAGGGAGTATCATAGACAGAATCGGCAACCAACCCCGCAGATACAGTATCAGCAGTATCAACAGGAGAATGTAAGAGAAGAGGACTTATCGGCACGGGTTGAAGAGATAGTAAGGAAGCAGTTCGGGATCAAGCCCAAGGAACAAGCGTTCATGTATCGGCACCCATATCCTGAGTGGTTTGACAGGGTTCCGTTACCACACCGATACAGGGTCCCGGATTTTTCTAAGTTCTCAGGGCAGGACAACACGTCTACAGTGGAACATGTCAGCCGATTCCTTGCACAGTGTGGGGAGGCATCGGCGGAAGAGGCTCTGAGGGTTAGGTTTTTCCCCTTATCATTGTCAGGATCGGCTTTTACGTGGTTTTCCTCATTACCACCGAATTCCGTTCGGGGGTGGGCTGATCTAGAGAAACAGTTTCACAAATATTTCTTTGCTGGGATTCATGAGTTGAGACTGTCGGATTTGGCATCGGTTTAGCAACGTCCAGATGAAACAGTACCGGAATACGTTCAGCGATTTCGGGATGTCAGAAACCGATGTTATAGTTTAAACCTGAGCGATGGGCATCTGGCTGATCTAGCTTTCCAGGGTCTTTTGGCGCCGATCAAGGAGAGATTTTTTTCACAAGAGTTTGAGTCCCTGGCGCACCTGGTACAGAAGGTATCGGCTCATGAAAGCCGATTTCAAGAGGCAAAAAGGGATAAGTACCAGAAAAGGGTTGCTCAAGTTCAAGTTTATTCATCGAGCTTAGACGATGAGGGATCCGATGCTGAGGTTGGATTGGCGGAGTGGGCCAGGAACAGGAAATCAGTATCATGTCCATGGGTCAAGGATATCGGCAAGGAGGAACAGTATGATTTTGACGTCAGTAAGGCCGATAAAATATTTGACTTGTTGTTACAAGAGAAGCAGATACAACTTCTGCCGAACCATGTGATCCCGTCAGCCGAAGAGCTAAAAAAGAAAAAATATTGCAAGTGGCACAATGCGATATCGCATCACACCAACGAGTGCAAAGCTTTTCGGCAACAGATTCAATCGGCGGTCGAGCAAGGACGAATCAAGTTCGAAGACAAGAAGCCGATGAAGATAGATGGGCACCCGTTCCCTGTGAATATGGTTTATGCGGAGTCATCATCAAGGGCTCAAACCGATGAAGGAAGGTGTCAGAGTAAATCGAGGATTACTTCATCGGCAATGATAGAGAAGTACTCAAGGTACGATGAAAAGAGGGATGAACCAGAACAATATAATCCGCACTGGAACTGCCCATTCTTCCGATTCTGCTGGGATCAAGGGATGAGATTGCCATCAGTAGAAGATTGCCCCGAATGCAGTAATATGGGGGATCGCCGTGATCAGCAGCAAAGGTTTTCACAAGATCGGCCGTCTGGGAAAAGGGCATCGGTTCATAGCCGATTAGGGCCGATCCAGGAAGAGTTCTTTGAAGAAGATGAAGAGGAAGCACATGAGAAACAAGTCCAGAATCCTCAGTGGTGTCCTAGCGGCATATTCACGAAGAATCAGAAGAGAAGGGCACAGCGGTTACGGCACCGGGAGCAAAAGGAAGAGCAACGTCAAGATCAAGAGGAGGCCGATCATCGTCCCAAGAGAACCAAACAAGTCTGGCAAGTAAGGAGGAAGGATGATGAAGATGCATCGGCTCCAGTGAACATGGTTTTCTTTTTACCCAGGGAATTCAGAGCGTTCTCGTCAGACGAGGAGGGTGGAGAGGAAGTTTTCGCTCAGTTAATGCTGCAACCCGATCAAGCTATATTTGACAAGCCTGAGGAGTCAGAGCATCGGCACCTAAAGCCATTATACATCAAGGGCTATGTGAATGGGAAGCCGATGGCGAACATGCTAGTTGATGGGGGAGCAGCAGTTAATCTTATGCCACATGCCACGTTCCGGAAATTGGGGAAGACTGCCGAAGATTTGATCAAGACAAATATGGTGCTAAAGGACTTCGGTGGGAATTCATCAGAGGCTAAAGGTGTATTGAACGTGGAGTTGACAGTAGGGAATAAGACATTACCCACCACGTTTTTCGTCATTGATGGGAAGGGGTCGTATAGTTTGCTTCTCGGCAGGGACTGGATTCATGCAAACTGCTGTGTGCCATCGACAATGCATCAATGTTTGATACAATGGCAGGGAGATCAAGTCGAGGTAGTGCTAGCAGATCGGTCGACCAATATTGCTATGACCGATCTACCAGTCTGGGAAGCCGACGGTGTTGATTGCCTATCAGGAAAAGTATGGGAAGGAGACTACCTTAACGTCACTAACCAAGGAATACAGCCGATTCAGGCAAGTCGGTTCTGAGTTGTTACTGTAATGGGCTCTTTGAAGACTTCGAGGGGAAAACTGGGGCAAGGATTTACGTCGGCTGATGATTTGGAGGAGATCGACATAGGACCAGGAGATAAGCCAAGGCCGACGTACATAAGCAGAAAACTAAGTCCTGAACTTCGAGAAGAATTGATAGCATTATTGAAGGAGTATCGAGATTGTTTCGCCTGGGAGTACCATGAGATGCCAGGATTAAGCCGATTGATTGTTGAACATCGGCTGCCCATTAAACCGGGATATCGGCCATTCAAGCAGGCTCCAAGGAGATTCAAGGCAGAATTATATGAGCCGATCAAGGCGGAGATTACAAGGTTGTATGATGCCAAATTTATAAGACCATGCCGATATGCTGAGTGGGTTTCTAATATCGTCCCGGTGGAGAAGAAAAATGGAAAATTGAGGATATGGTATCGATTTTCCGGGATCTGAATAAAGCTACCCCCAAAGATGAGTACCCAATGCCGATAGCAGATTTATTGGTGGATGCAGCCTCGGGCCACAAGATCATCAGCTTCATGGACGGTAATGCAGGATATAATCAGATTTTTATGGCTGAAGAAGATGTGCATAAGACTGCGTTTCGGTGTCCAGGGGCTATCGGCTTGTATGAGTGGGTAGTAATGACTTTCGGATTGAAAAGTGCCGGTGCGACTTATCAAAGAGCGATGAATTATATATTTTATGATCTCATCGGCTTATTGGTAGAGATTTATATTGATGATGTGGTGGTCAAGTCCAGAAGTGAGGAAAGCCATATAGCCGATCTACAAAAGGTGCTGGAGAGAGCCAAGAAATACGGACTAAGGATGAATCCTAATAAATGTGCTTTTGGTGTATCGGCTTGGGCAATTTTTGGGTTTTATGGTTCATGAGCGAGGGATTGAGGTTAGTCAGCGAAGCTCAGAGCCATTAAGACTACAGAACCACCAAGCAATAAGACAGAGTTGCAATCATTGATCGGCAAGATTAATTTTGTAAGAAGGTTTATATCAAATTTGTCAGGGAGAATTGAGTCTTTCACGCCGTTGTTAAAGTTGAAGGCCGGTCAAGAGTTTGTGTGGGGGGCAGCACAGCAGAAGGCATTTGATGAGATCAAGAATTATCTGAGTTCCCCACCTATTTTTAATTCCACCGCAGAAAGGACTACCGTTCAAATTGTATCTGTCAGCCGATGAGAAATCCATCGGTTCTATTTTAATTTAGGAATTTGAAGCAAAGAGCGAGTTGTGTTTTATCTGAGCAGAAGACTTCTGGATGCTGAAACAAGGTATCCTGCGATAGAAAAATTATGCCTGTGTTTATATTTCTCACGCACGAAGTTAAGGCATTACATCCTATCGGCTGAGTGTATAGTAGTTTGCCAGGCCGATGTGGTCAAATATATGTTGTCGGCTCCAGTCTTGAAAGGGCGAGTTAGCAAGTGGATTTTTGCTTTGACGAAGTTCGACTTGAGATATGAATCGGCTAAAGCGATCAAGGGACAAGCAGTGGCCGATTTCATTGTGCAGCACAGAGGGTCTCACGAGGATTATGTGGAACCGATCCCATGGTCTTTGTTTTTTGATGGATCGGTTTGCAAACATGGATCTGGTATCGGCTTGGTTATTATATCGCCTCGGGGGGCAAGTTTTGAGTTTGCTTTTACAATTAAACCTTATCGGACCAATAATCAAGTGGAATACGAGGCGGTATTAAAAAGGCTACAGCTTTTGAAGGAAATCGGAGCCGATATCATAGAAATAATTGGTGATTCTTTATTGGTGATCAAGCAGTTGTCTGGAGAATATGAGTGCAAGGATGATGTTTTGAGGTCATATCATGAGGAGTGTACGGATTTGTTAAAAGTTTTCAAGATGGTGTCAATAGATCATATTCCCAGGGAGCAGAATTTGGAAGCCAATAATCTTGCGCAGATTGCTTCAGGGTATCAGCTGAATAGGCAGATTGAAGTTGAAATAGCCGACATTGATGTTCAGAGCAAGGCCGGCGACTGGAGACAGGAGATAATTGGTTATTTGCAAAATCCATCGCAATCGGTTTCCAGGAAAATTCGGTATAAAGCTACTAAGTATGTGTTGCTTGATGGGGAATTATATTATCGGACTTTTAAGGGAGTTCTGCTCAGGTGCCTGAATTTAGAAGAAGCCAAGGTGGTTATGTGCGAGGTGCATGAGGGCGTTTGTGGGACTCATCAATCGGCTCACAAGATGAAGTGGTTATTGAGAAGAGTAGGATATTTTTGGCCGACAATGCTGGAAGATTGCTTTAGGTATTACAAAGGATGTCAAGACTGTCAGAAGTTTGGAAATATACAACGAGCACCAGCATCGGCTATGAATCCTATCATCAAACCGTGGCCGTTCAGAGGTTGGGGAATTGATATGATCGGCCAGGTTTTTCCTCCATCAAGTAAGGGGCATAAGTTCATATTGGCGGCAACAGATTATTTTACCAAGTGGGTAGAGGCGGTTCCTTTGAAGAAAGTTACATCCAAGGAAGCGATCGAGTTTGTAAAGGAGCATATTTGTCGGAGGACGAAGCCTCGACGGCAGGAAGTCGGGAGACCCCCCTTTGAGGTTCGGCCAGGGGAGCTGTTTCTCAGGTGTACGAGGCGTTGGAGAAGACGAGAAAACCGTGGCACACAGAGAAGACAGGAGGACTTATACAGGTTCGGGCCGCCGGAGCGTAATACCCTACTCCTGTGTGTATGGCTAGGTGGGAGAATGAATACGGTTACAAGACGAGTTCAGTCGGAACTGAGGAAGAAGAACAGTCGTCTGAGAATGAGATAGCGTCGGGGAGTCCGGGGTCTAGTCAGAGTCTGAGCTCGGGGTTCCTAATGCTCAAGCTTGCTTGCCCCTCGGTTCGGTGGCCTGGATCCTCCTTTATAGATTAGGGGAGTCCACAGTGCCAGAATACAGAGAGAGAGCTTTTCCGGCGAGCTCTCCTGTGCACACGTCTGCCTACGACGCCTATGCCGGAGTTGTTGCTGCTGTGGGCGGCTGGAGCACCGGCATGCCAGCAGCCGCCTGTTGCGCCACGCCTGGAGGAGCCCCTGTCGGGTGCTGCGGGCGGCTGGTCTGGTCGCCTGGTCGCCACACACGCCCGGAGGCGGCGCCTCCGGGCATGGGCGACACTCGCCCGGGGCCGGAGGAGGCGCTCCCGGACGGCCCGCTCCCGGGCGGCGCTCGCCCGGGGCCGGAGGCGGCGCTCCCGGGCGGCACTCGCCCGGGGCCGGAGGAAGCGCTCCCGGCCGACAGGCGGCGCGTCCGGGCGTGGGGACGAGCACCCGGGGTCGCGGGCGACGCATCCGGGCACGGATGACCGGCGGGAGACACGGCCTCCCTGCCGGCCGCCGGTCGTGCAGGACATGCCCCCCGGAGGAGCCGATGTGGCCGGAGATCCACGCGTCCCGCAGGCTGTGGGACCCTCGTTCCCGTTTCGCCGACAGCGGCCCCTGGGCCTGTTGCTCGACCGGGGCCTTATCCGGGCAGGAACAGGGCCATATCTCGGGGAAACGAAAAGGCGCGGGGCCCACCAGGTTTAGCGAGGAACGAGGCGAGACTACCACTTCCGGTCCGCTAATCGAGGGCCATAATGGCGGAGTCGAAGGGGCGTTTCACGGGTTCTTGAAGCTATAAACGGCAGCGGGCAGTAGGCGGCTTTTTCCATACTGAGATCGGATCGCCGTCGCTTCGGTTGCTGCTTGCGCCCAGAGCTTAGGTTCCCCATTCGCGCTCGCTCCCCCTTGCTCCGTTCGTCCTTCATCCTCTCTCGCCGCTGCATCTACGATGCCACGTGCTGGCCGCGTGGTAAGGCCGCTGGACGGCGGGGCGGTTCCGCCGTCGCGCCTGAACGACGACGCCGGGGTGGCGCGGGTGAAGAGGATGATGCCGGCCGCCACACGATGGAGGGCGGCGCCTGAGGTGCGCCCTGGCGAGTCGAGACCGACGCCGAGAGAACCCGACGAAGCGGTGTACTTCATCGATTATGCGGTCGGCGGGTTAGTCCCGCCATTCTCTGACTTCTTCTTCCAGGTGCTGGAGATGTATCAGGTGCAGATGCTGCATTTGACCCCCAATGCCGTGATGGTGCTGGGGGTTTTCGCGCATTTGTGCGAGATGTTTGTGGGCGTCATGCCTTCGGTGGACCTCTTCCGGCGCTACTTCACCATGAAAAGTGCGCCGAAGAACAAGGCCACTGACCTACCGGAGCGGGTAGGCTGTGTGTACTTCCACGGCCGCCCTGGCGTTGAGTTTATCCCAATGGCGCTGAAAAACAAATGGGATTTATGGCGCCAGAACTGGGTCTACATCGGAGTCGACGCCAACGACCGGCTCCTGCTCCCGACCGAGGCGGCCCAGAAGGCGAAGAGCTGGACCGAGTCGCCGCCGGAAGACGCGCGGTTAGCGCCAGTGTTGGCGCGCATCGCTAGCCTGACGACGGCTGGGTTGAATGCGCATATGGTGGTCGGCGATTTCCTCGGCCGGCGACTGGCGCCGCTCAACAGGAGGTCCCGGGCCTGTTGGTTATATACCGGGCCCAAGGACATCACCAGGACCCATCCCGACGACCTGAGCAAGGCGGCGATAGGTCTGCTAATGGCGTGGGCGCTGGAAGGAGGGGGCGCGGCGGACCGCGCGCTTCCTGTTGGCGTGACGCCGCTCTGCATCGACCGCGGGCGGGCAAGAATCCAGAAGGCCCTCCCCCGTTTCGACGCCGTTGGCGTTGTCACCTCGCAGGTCACCCCCAAGACCGTCGAGATACTCGACGTCCCGGGGGAAGAGGATGTGCCGGCCGAAGAGCCGGTGCTGTCGAGGAAGGAGGGGAAGCGGTCCGCGGGTCCCGACGTGGGACTCGCGGCGTCTAAAAGAGCGAAGACCGTTGCTCCGGGGGCCGTTGTTCCGGCCGCTGCCTCCCCGGGCCGCGCGGACCCCGGGCAGACCGGGGCCGTTGTGGCGGTAGCCGCTGGCGAGGCGCCAGTAAGCGCCGCCCGGGTGCAGACCACGGAAACGGGGGCGGTTTCCCGGGCCCCCGGGACCGGGCTGGAGGCGACCCCCGATGCGGGAGGCGGCGTGGAGCAGGCGTCGGGAGAATTGCTAAGGACGACCGGGCCCCGCGGTGGCGATGGGTCACTTCTGAGACCCAAGGCGTGGAGCTTCAAGGGGCCCCGGGCTAAGTAAGTGCTTCAACCCTATTCGGTTTTCCTTGCACAGCTCGTCGCCCGACCTATCTCTTACCTGTCTGGTTCCGGCTCGTACAGGAAGGGCCAGGGGCCGATGACGGCGCCGCCGGCCCCGACCGGGGGCGGTGCTGTGGACGCGCCGACGGCTCCGCCGCATCCCGCCACGCCCCCGCCATCGCCGGGCACGGTGGTGGATATGGAGGTCGCGGCGGCCACGCCGGAGCGAGCCTCCGCGGGACCAAGTGTGGTCCCTGCTGCGGACGGAAGAGAGGACGCCGGGGCCCCGCCGTATCCCGCGAGGGGGGAGCGGGCCCTGGTCCTTTTTGCTGCGCCGCGACCAGGCGCTGCGCGCAGGCCCGAGACACTGCACGCCGCGCTGGGGCAACTAGTGGTCGCCGCCGGCGAAGTACAGGTGGCGGCCCGCCGCGAGCAGCGCGAGTCCGCTCGGCTCCGGGCGGAGCTCGAGAGGGGGCAGGCGGCGATCACGGTGGCAGCGGAGAGACTCGTCTTCCGTACAATTGCCACTGAAATCCTTGTGTCGACCCGCCGTCAGGAAATCGAGGCGGCGGAGGGGCGCATCGCCCAATTGAGAATTGCTGCCAAGATCGCCGCCGACGAGGCCACCCGCGCCCGGTCCGAGGCGAAGGCGCGGGAAAAGGAGATGACTTCCCGGGAGGACCGTCTCCGGGGCGAGGAGGCCGATCTTGCGGCCCGGGAGCGCGAGGTCAGCGCGCGGGAGGTAGCCGTGGCGGTGAATGAGGAGGCCGCCAAGCTTTCCAACGCCATGGCCCAGGACAGCGCCTGGCGCCTCCAGGACCAGGAGAAGAGGCTGGCGACCTGGGAAGAAGGCCTTGCAGCATGGGAGTCCGACCGCCGACGAGAGGCCGAGCAGGCGAAGATGCTGGCCGCCGACCTGGACGCCAAAGCCGAGGCCCTCGGGACACGAGAGGCGATTCTCGAGGAGAAAGAGGACTCCTTGGCTCGGCGGGAGGCGGCGGTGAAGGCTGCCGAGGCCCGGCAGGCGGAGAAGGAGGTCTCCTGGAAACGCACGGGCGACCTTGAGGCCGTGGCGCGCGGGGCCGCCGTGCGGGCCGTGTCAAGCGGCTCCCCGTCATCGGCAGGCCCGGCCAGCTCAACCGAGGAGCTGGCCGGGGCGGAGAGACGGCTGAGATTTGTGCAAGGTAGCCTCGCCCTCCGGAAGAATCTCGACGGCGAGGTTGCAGCTTGCCTGGGGCGGTACAGCTCCGACGTCCGGGGGTGTCTCAAACGCATCGGCGTCCGGGCACCTCCGCAGAGGACCGACCTACCTGGCGGGGTCGGTCGGGCGCTGGTGGAACTCGGCGACTTGCTGGATACGCTGGACCTGCTCCCCCAGCAAATTCATGAAGTCCTGGAGAAGGAGGGAACAGAGCTTGCCTCGCGGGTGGCGGAGTACGTCCTTGGCTGCTACCGAGCTCGAGACGCGAAGTTTTCCCTGGCCCCGGTGCTGGAGGGATTCCCCGCTGATGGGGAAGAGGAGGCTCGGAAGGCCGTGGCCGACGCTGCTGCGACGGTGGCCAGATTCTTTAACCGGGGGGAACACCCGAGAATCCAGGGACCGACGATTCCGGCGAAGAGGCCGGGCCCGAGGAGTGACCTCCCCCTGTGCGGCGACGGCTGTGGTCCTCCGCGCATGCTTGTATTTTGACTTCACCTGTTTTGTACAAAGAAAGACATCCGTGTGTGTATATAACAATGTTTGTGTTTTTCGCACCTTGGATGATTGCGTCGCCTGCTCCGGGATTTCAGCCAGTTGACTCGGAAGGTCCGATCCGTGGGGGGACGGTCCGAATTTAGGCATTCGGTCGGGATGTCTTGGGGCAACCGCTAGACCGGTCACCGGCCCGGATCTGCTCCCGCCACGTGGGGGATGTTCCGGGGTTGGCCCCGTAGACGCTGCATAGGTTAGGTACGGCCCAAGTGTTAAGCTCGTGCCCTTTGGCTCGCCGGGAGCCTCTTGGAGACCGACCTCGACCAGGCACGGGGTTGCCAGGTAGCGAAACACCCGGCACCTTGGCGGTGGCTGGGGAGGAGATGGCTGGCCGGGCATCGCTGCCCGCCCCGGGAATCTAAGCTGGCCCGACGGGGGGCGCTGCCCGAGACCCCGGGGCATCGGCAGTGTCCGGGGCACGGTCCACGACCTGGTCACCAGGCCACGGTAACCGGGGCGGCACTGACCCAGCAGCCCATATGCGCGGCTTCGGCAAATCCCACTTGCTCCCGGGGCCGAGGAGAGCGAAACGCGTGGTCGTAGAAAAGAGAAAAGATAGATAGCCGAACAAGCGTAAAGTTGAAAGAGGTGCGTATCTGGATGTTGACGAGCATGGTGCGGTTGCGCGGGTACGACCTCGGGGCCGGGAGCACTGTCAGCTCTAAGCTGGGCCTGAGGACCGCCCAGAGACGGAAACGCCTTCCTGGGCATACTCGCTTCGGGCCCCTAGTCCTGGGAACCGGCTGCGCGGGCACGACCTCGGGGTAGAGGTTACTGCCAGCTCTATGCTCGGCCTGGGAACCTCTCGGAGATGGTGCGCTCACCTTCCCACTTAGCGCCCCGGGTCCCGGGGGCCTTCTCGGGGTGCTGTACGCCAAGCACCCTTCTTAACCCTTCCGGGGGAAATCTGGTCTGCACACGATGGACCGTGAGAGTATATGGCTCGTCCCCTTGTCTACTCCATGCTACGAGCCGTGGGGTCAACCACTTCCCGAAGGCATCCTCCCGGTCGCGACCGTGCAGAAGAGAGGGTTACGCACAAGCATTTCGCCCCCAACCTCCGGAAACGACCGGTCCCGAAGCTAGCCAGGCAGGGCGTCGGAGCCGCGGGAGCACGGGGTCGACGATGCCCTGGACCTAGCACATCGGGGCTCGATCACCCGTCGGCAAGGGACTGATGACAATGCGCAGACCCCAACCGCCGCACGGGCGCGGCCCGGGTATACCCCCAAGGGATGGGGCACCCGCGGGTGCAACACACGGAAAAGGACAAAGGGCAAGACTAAAGAGGATATTGAAAAAAGTCGTTTATATGAAATGTACACATATGGGGGCCCCCGGCCAGCGTTGAGTTTTGGAGGGAACCTGTAACGACCCGTTTTTCTTTTCCCGCTAGTCTTCGTTTTCCCGAGCTCCCTTCCTATCCTGTCAGCTGTGCTTCCGTTTTTCCCTCTCCCCGGCCAGCCGACTACCCTCTCTCTTGTGCCGAGTAGAGTTGCTACTCAGTCCTTGTATCCTGCCCTTATCCTTGTCTTACTCGGACCCCCTTTGCTGCCGAGTGAGCACGATGATGTGGCCGACTACCTTGTTGAGACCTGTTGCTTCCTTGTTCCCCGAGTTGCACCCACCCGTTGGACGCCGACTACCATGGTAGAGAAGAATCAGTCTTCACCTAACCGCAGCATCGCTTGGACCAGTGGTCAGTCCGAAGCCCGGTCAGTGAGATTTCTCCAACCTGTCCTAGCCTTGACCTTAATGTCTCATCGCAGCTACAGTGCCTGCCAACTCCTCTGACCAGTTGGACTCCAAAGTCACTTCCTGTCATATCCCTGTCAGTTCATCTTGACTTCCTTGCTCCACCCATTGCCCAGCTCCACCGTGCCTCAACTTTGCACGTCGGCTATATATATATATGGCCAACCGTACCCCCCTTCTTCCTTTGTTTTGCAAACCGGCCAGCTCCAGCTCTGCTAAGTTTTCATCCTCTCAAGCTTTGGAGCTCTGTCACCTGGTTCGCAAGCCTGGTTCAGCCGACTGCCCCCTTTTCTGCAGCCGACTACTTCTTGATCCTTTTTCTTGGTGTTTTACTTCTCCTGCTTATCAGTGTTTCTTTCTGCTTGTTCAGAGCCTGAACCGGTGGACGATCCAGAAGCCGCCTTCGCCGAAGACGACCCCTCCTTGGAACAAGGCAAGCCTCTTTGATCATATTGTTTCCCATATATGCAAAACTATGTTGTTTGGAAAATATATGCATGCTTAGTTTACACCTTTTTAAACTGTTGGCCTCGGTTTTGCAAGCGCAACCGATGGACCTACCCAGTAGTAACACTTATCTGGTAGGATGTTGTTATATTTCACCCTTGAAGAGCCCCACAAATGGCACGCTAGCATCCTATCTGAGGATACGATGCCGAGTAGAATGGCTTAGCTCTGCAACGTTGTTTGTCGTTGGGAAAAACATTGGGTTTTACCAAACTGATTGAAAAACCCGGTACTCCGTGTATCGGCGTGTTTGTGAAACAAATAAAGTTGTGAAAATCTTGATATACAGAGACAGTGCCTGTGTGGCTTGGCTATGTATCATCATTAAGGACCGTTTCCTTTGGGAATTCCATCCGAGCATCTTACAGTGCGACCAGACGGGTATTATGGGATGCCCCTGGCCGAGTAAATAGTAGGTTTAGGGAAGTTCAGTGCCGACCACTGAATCCTGTGTGGATCTTTCGGCTGGCATTGGATGACTCTAGACTGGCTTTGGAAATGGCCTTGTCACGAATTTCTGGGTACAGGCCAGTACTCGGTGTAATTTTCGTGTCGGATGGGTAAATCGCACACCCTCTGCAGAGTTTAGCAGAACTGTTCGAACAGCCGTGCCCCCGGTTAAGGGCGATGCAAGGTGATTCCCATAGCGTAGATTTGTTTGCCAGTGATTTGTGAAAGTGTTTGATGGAAAGGGAACCGTGACCTGAGTTTGCCGAGTAAGCAAACGGAAGGCCTGTGTGGCCAGAAACGGATCTGTGTGATCTGGGGTGTTAAGCACCATAAACAAGTGTATGAAAAGTAAACAGGATGAAGATCATGCTCCCGGGTTGTAGCCAGGGCAGCAAAGTTTAAGCCCCCGGGTTGTAGCCAGGGCGGCAATTCAGTCTTCGGGTTGTAGCCAGAAGACGGTGATGAGCACGCTCCCGGGTTGTAGCCAGGGCAGCAGTGTTTTAGCTAGCTGGTTGTAGCCAGCCTAGCGGGCATTTAGTGCCATGATCATGCTCCCGGGTTGTAGCCAGGGCAGCGATGATGAGCCCCCGGGTTGTAGCCAGGGCGGCCGACTAGCTAGCTGGTTGAAGCCAGTGTAGCGGGCATCAAGTGCCACAGCTGAGATTTGGTTGTAGCCGAGTCTCAGGGTCAACGAGTGGTTGTAGCTACTCGGGAGATAAAGGACCAACAAATGCAAAGTAAAAGATAATAAGAACATGTATGATTATGCTTGATTCTTTAAGTGGCGAGTTGTTGAAAAGCAACTTGCGGAATGGATAGAGGCGTGAGCCTCTGCCCGACAACAAAAATTTAAGCTCATTAGTGTTTGCAAAGAAAAGAGTTTCTAAAGGCAAATTTCGCAAATAAACCTTTAGCCTTTCTGTCTGACCGACATGGCATCATTTCCGGCTTGCTGAGTACGAAAGTACTCACCTTGTTTATATATATGTATAGTAGGTTTCGGAGAAGAAGACGAAGATCCGACTGCTGCCGAGTTCCTCCAAGACCAGGCCGACTACGAAGACTTCTGAAGGTTTCGAGCCTAGTTCCCAACCGAGCCTGTGGAGTAGTTTTGTCCAGCTTCCGCCCTGTTCTGCTGTTTCGCTAGATTACCAGTTGATTATTTTGCCCATCCCGGGTCTGTCCTGGATGGATCCCCTTGTACGTATACGTAAGTACTCTGTTTATGTATTATTGTAACTCTGTGTTGTATCATTGTTGTGCGTACCCGACTACTGATCCTGGGATCGGGTGCCTTATGCACATGGTGGCCTTCCACCTAGTCGGGAGGCGCCACAGAACCGACGCTGGCCCGAGCTCCCCGCAACTTACGGGATATGTTTATGGATAAAACTTGCGAAGATGTTCGATATTCCAGGGATTGGGAAGTGGGGTCCCATCCTCCTGGCCCAGTCTTACCGAGCCCGGTCGGGAGACACCGATCACCAGGAAGGGGCCTTCCCACATGGGGGAAAGCTTATTCTTTCCGGCACGTGTAAGGACACGGCGGAGGACTAGGTCCCCGACCTGGAGTGATCGGGCCCGAACCTTACGCTGGTGATAGCGCTTAAGGCTCTGCTGGTAACGTGCGACTCGGAGCGAGGCGCGTCGTCTTCGCTCCTCGAGGAAGTCGAGGTTGTCGAGCTGCATGTTGTCGTGGTCGATGTTGTCGCCGTAGCGCTGTACCCGTGGGGAGCCGAAGGTAAGTTCTGACGGCAGAACGGCCTCGGCCCCATATACCAGGAAGAACGGGGTCTCCCCGGTCGCCCGGCTCGGTGTGGTACGATTGGCCCACAAGACCGCTGGGAGCTCGTCGATCCACTTGGCGCCGTGTTTCTTGAGGTCGTTGTAGGACCTTGTCTTGAGGCCCGTAGGATTCAGCGTTGCCCTCTCGGCCTGCCCATTGCTGGCAGGGTGGGCAGGGGAGGCGAAGCAGAGCTTGATGCCGATGTCGGAGCAGTATTCGCCGAAGAGCTCGCTCGTGAACTGCGTGCCGTTGTCGGTGATAATGCGGTTGGGGATCCCGAAGAGGCTGGTGATTCCCCGGATAAACTTGAGCGCTGAGTGCTTGACGATGTCGATTACGGGGAACGCCTCCGGCCACTTCGTGAACTTGTCGATGGCGACATAGAGATGCCGATAACCCCCGACTGCCCGGGGAAAGGGGCCGAGGATATCGAGTCCCCAGACCGCGAAGGGCCAGGACAGGGGGATCATCTGGAGTGCTTGCGCCGGCTGGTGGCTCTGTTTGGCATGAAACTGGCACGCGCGGCAACGCTGGACGAGGTCGAACGCGTCCTGCAAGGCCGTGGGCCAATAAAATCCCTGCCGGAAAGCCTTACCGACCAGGGATCGAAATGCGGCGTGACTGCCACACTCCCCTTCGTGGATGTCGGCGAGGATCTCGACTCCGGAGTCGTGCGGAACGCACTTGAGCAGGACGCCGTTGGCGCCACGCCGGTAGAGGTCCCCTTCTACCAGGACATAGCGCTTAGACAAGCGAGCGATCCTTTCTGCTTCCACGTCGTCTTCAGGGAGATGTTGCTCGGAGAAGATATGCCCGGATTTCGTCCATCCAGGAAGGCGCGCTGGGTCCGGCCGCGAGGACCAAGTCCTGGGGCCGGGAGCGCGTGTCAGGCTCAGGTCCGGGCTCAGGGGTTGAGCCCGAGGTCCCGGATAAGCACGCCGAGGAGGTCTCGAGGGCTTCCTGGAAAATCCCCGAGGGGACAGGCGCCCGCGAGGAAGCCAGTCTTGAGAGCTCGTCGGCGGCTAGGTTGCGACTGCGAGGGACGTGGCGAAGCGTGAGGTCGTCGAAACGGCGCTCAAGCCTCCGCACTTCGTCCACGTATGCGGCCAATTGGGGGTCCAGGGTCTGGTACTCCCCGGACACCTGGTTGATGACGAGCTCGGAGTCGCCTTGCGTGCATAGCTGTCGCACCCCGAGGGCGATCGCGGCCCGGAGGCCGGCGAGAAGGCCCTCGTACTCAGCATGTTGTTGGTGGCCCGAAGTTTGAGGTGGACGACGAAGCGGAACTCGTCCCCGGCGGGCGATACGAGGACGATCCGGCCCCGGCGCTGGGGCGGCAAGCCCGCCGGGCGCAGGAGCGTCGAAGTTCATTATCCAGTGGAGGCGCAGGTCAGGCGGGCAGCTCGGGGGCCGGGAATCGGCGTCAGCACAGGGTCCGGCTCGGGCCCGGGGTCCATTCGCTAGAAAATCCGCCAGGACTTGGCTTTTGATGGCGTTGCGCGCTTGGAAGCGGAGGTCGAACTCAGCGAGCTCGGCCACTTAGCGACGCGGCCTGTTCCCTCCCGGTTATGCAATATCTGCCCGAGGGGGAAGGATGTGATACGAATACCTTGTGCGCCTGAAGTAGTGGCGAAGTTTCCTGGACGCGATGAGAACAGCGTAGAGCATCTTTTGCGCTGGGGATAGCGTGATTTGGCGTCACGGAGTACCTCGCTGACGAAATACACCGGCTTCTGTTGTGTGTTTCCCGAAGCCGGCGACAAGGGCCGGGGGTCCGGGCTCAGCTCCCGGGAGGGAGCGAGCTCTCGCCTATGGGAACAGGTTGGAGCTGGACATTGGGGCCCGGGTGTATGTTGGGATGGTCCCGGCGCCCCGTTCCCAGGGCTCGCACTCGCCTTGGCGAGGCTGCCAGGTTCGGGCTCCGCGGTGGCGGGCCCGGGAGGTGAATCGGGGGCCGCTGCTTGGCAAGGGGCGTCGACGACGAGCGCCGGCTTACCACCACTGCGGGGTTGCCGCGATGTAGAGCAACAAAGGCTCGTCTGGTGCCGGTGCCACGAGGACAGGGGGCGTAGTCAGGTACCTCTTGAGCTCAATCAAGGGCTTGACCCGCCTCATCCGTCCAGGCGAACTGCCCGGATTTTCTTGAGAAGTTTGAATAGGGGGAGGGCGCGCTCCCAGCCTGGAGATGAAACGACCTAGTGCGGCCACACCCCGGTCAGCTTCTGGGCCTCCCGTAGCGCTCGTCGGGGGGCGGCATGCGGTCGATTGCCGCTATCTTCTTTCCGGGTTTGCCTCAATGCCGCGGCTGGACATGAGGAACCCGAGGAGCTTGCCGGCCGGACCCCCCGAAGACGCACTTTGTCCGGGTTCAGCTTCATCCTTGTGCATCGAAGGTTCTGAACGTCTCGGCCAGATCATGGAGCAGAGTGGCGCGATCGCGCGACTTCATACAAAATCGTCGACGTAGGCTCCATGTTGCGACCAAGCTGCGATTCAAATGTTACACGGACAGCACGCTGGAAAGTGGAACAAGCATTCTTCAACCGAAAGGCATGCACATATATAACAGAAGGCCCCCTGGGGGGTAATAAAAGAAGTTTTTTCCCTCATCCTCCTCTGCCATGCGGATCTGATGGTATCTGCATAAGGCATCAAGAAAGCACAAGAGGTCGCACCCCGCGGTGGAGTCGACTATCTGGTCTAATGCGAGGCAGAGGGAATGGGTCTTTGGGGCAAGCCTTGTTGAGGTCGGTGGTAAGTCTATGCCATTCGCAGCTTCCCGTTGGATTTGGGGACGACGACTGGTTGGCCAGCCATTCGGGTGGACGACCTCGGCGGATGAAGCCGGCCAGCAGAAGTTTGTGGATCTCCTCACGGACGAAGGCCTGGCGCTCTGGGCTGTCGTCGTACCTTCTGCCGCACCGGGCGCGAGCCCGCGCGGATGGCAAGCGGTGCTCAATCACCCCTGGGACCGGGCATGTCCGACGGTTGCCAGGGCGAAGACGTCGGTGTTTGCCCGGAGGAAGGCGATGAGGCGGCTTTCCTATTTGTCGTCCAGCGACGCCAACCTTGACGGTCCGGGACGGGTCGTCGCCAAGGACTACCTCCTTGGACTAGCTCCGCATCGGTGGCGAGATGCGGCGGCTTGGGGGCGCGCGCAGCGAAGGCCCCGCGCCCCGCACGTCAGGAGCTGCAGGGGCGATGTCGGGCCGCGTACGCTGCTCGGCGCACGAGAGGGCGGCTTTCAGTCCCCAAGAATTGAATCGGGCCCGAGGGGCCTGGGAGCTTCATGGTTAGGTAGCGTAGTGCGTAACAGCATAAAACTTTCAACGCAGGGCGTCAAGGACGCGTTGTATGGGAGGTTGCACTCGGCAACGTCGAAAATGACGTGCTCGGTGCGGAAGTTGCCACGGTCACCGAAGGTGACGGGCAAAGAGACTGCCGAGGGGCAAGCCGAGGGCCTTCGTAATCCCGATAATGGGCGAGCGAGGGCGAGAGATTATCCCTGGGGCCCTTGATCTTCTCAAAGACCTCGGGGAAAGGATGTTGAGGGCGGCGCCCCCGTCGAACGAGGACGCGGCCCACTTCACGTTGCATATGGTGGGGGAACCGCGAGGGCGAGCTGTCCTCCCCTGGTAACTTCCGGGCTGGATGGTCCGCGGGGCGAGGTGATCGTAACGTATTGTCCGCCACATTCCAGCTCCGGGACGCGCTGGTCCCGGGTTGCGGCTAACAGCTCGCGCTTCATGGCCTTGAAGCCACGGCGCGAGGAGTGAGCGTGTGCCCCGCGTCGAGGGTGGCGATGATTCTCTGGGTTCTTGGAACTCGAGAGGCTGCTCTGGATTGGGGGCGGCTTTGTCCTGCTGCCGCTCCGATTGGAACTTCTTAGTGCGCTCCCAGGTTCTGGACGGCGCGGCACTCGGTGAGGTCGTGGCGGTCCGTCTCGTGGACGGAGCACCATTTCCGGCCCGCAGCGGTGGCGCACCTCAGCCTTTTGCCTTTTGTGCAGGTAGTCGTCTTGGCGGGCGGTGTGGCCCGGGGGCCGCCAGAACGCCTGCCAAGGCGAAGTTCTCGGCGTCCTCCTTGCCCTTGCTGGCGCTTCCGCCTGTCCCCGCCGTCCTGGCCGCGGAACGTGAGGCCGCGGCTCTCCGCCGAGCCTCGGCGAGTCTCGGGCCGCGGCTTGTTCCACAAGCACGGCTTCCTCCTTTGCGGCCAGCTAGTGTCGGCGAGACTGAAACAGGTCGCGTGGTTTGGACGTCGCGGGTGGCCATCTTTTCGAGCATGCGCTGGTTGCGCGCACGCCCGACGAAAACGCGTGGATACCGCGTGGGGGGCGGATGTGAGGGATTGTGTTGCGTACCTGGCTGAACGCTGTATGGAAATGTCTCAGCGCCTCACCCCTACTTTACGTAGGAGCGTGGAGGTCGCTTCTGTCCGCAGGGCGCGGAAGTGCCCTGGAAATTTGCCACAAACTGTGTGGCAAAGGTTCTCGCCCACGGCGATGTGATCCCTCGGGGAGGCTCATCAATCCAGGACCGAGCCTGGGAACTTGAGGGCGACGGGGAAATAGTTACCATCACCGTCTCGTCCCTGCCGCCGCACGGATGGCGGTGGCAGTATATCTGCAAGAACTCCGTGGGATCCACGGAGCCATCGTACTTCTCCGGGCAAGTTGGGGGCCGGACATAGCCGGCCAGCGAACTGCCGCAGGCCTGGGGAGAGCGCGGGGCAACCGAGCAGCCGTACTGGGTGGGGGGCTCTGGCGACGAATAGCGGTTTCCCACTAAGTGGTTCGGAGCCCTGGAGGCCGGGGCTCGGAATGGCTGGCGCGTCCTTGCGTACGCGGCCGGCTCACGGCTGGCGTCATTGGTGACCCGGGTCGTCTCGTGGGCCGGGTCCGTCGAGCCGTTGCGGAGGTCGCCGTGCCGGGATTTGTTCGCCGAGGCGGTCGGACCGGCTCGCGTAGAGGTCGCGGCCAGAAGCTCCCAGTGCTTGTATGGCCGCCGCGTGACCCGGCGGTGGGCGGTACCTACAAGTGGCGATCTCGTTAATCCACCGCCGCCTCCCGGCCTCCATGCCCCGCAAAATGTCGGGGGGTGTGCAGGAGGGCTTCCGCTGCAAAGGGCTTCCTGCGGTGTCGCCGAATGGAAGTGGAGGCTGCGACGGGCGTGGGACGGCGCTTTGTCGCGCCCTATGGATTGAGGCGGCGGCGGACCGGTGGGGGCACTTGCCGCCCCTCCAGCGGGGAAGGGGCCGAGGGCGCACAGGGCGGGGGCGCGCTTTGCCCGCCGGTACGCGCCGCGCCCCAGGAAGGCGAGAGGGAGAAGGTGGCGGCTTGCCTCTGGGCTAAGTTGCCCAGCAGTGTAGGTGCTCGGAACCCTCGTCGGAACGCGGACGATGGTCGCCCATGAAGGGCGTCGGTCGGGAAGTGGCGTCCGACTTGGAGGAAGAACTCCCCTACCTGGGGCCAGCTGTCGGAGGACGAAGCCTCGACGGCGGGAAGTGGGAGACCCCTTTGAGGTGGCCAGGGGACTGTTTCTCAGGTGTCGAGGCGTTTGGGAAGACGAAAACCGTGGCACACAGAGAGACAGGAGGACTTACTACAGGTTGGGCCGCGGAGCGTATCCTACTCTGTGCTGTATGCTAGGTGGAGAATGAATACGGTTACAAGACGGTTCAGCTCGGACTGAGAAGAAGAAAGTCGTGCTGGATGAGATGCGTCGGGGAGTCCGGAGGTTAGTCAGAGTCTGAGCTCGGGGTTCCTAATTGCCAAGCTTGTGCCCCTCGTTCGGTGGCCTGGATCCTCTTTATAGATTAGGGGAGTCAAGTGCCAGAATCCAGAGAGAGAGCTTTTTACGCGACTCTCCTGTGCACACGCTGCTACGAGCCTATGCGGAGTTGTGTTTGCTGCTGTGGCGCTGGGCCTCCGCATGCAGAGCCGCCTGTTGGGCCAAGCTGGAGGGGCCCCTATCGGGTGTGCGGGCGCTGGTCCTTGGTCGCCTGGTCGCCACAACGCCCGGAGGCGGGTCCGGGGCATGGGCGAATCGCCGGCGCCGGAGGAGGCGCCCCCGGACTTGTGTGGTGTCGGTTGGTTGGTTTTTGCCGCTCCCGGGCGCGCTCGCCGTGGCGGAGGCGTGGCGCCCGGGCGCCGGTCACTCGCCGAGCCGGAGGAAGGCGCTCGCCGGCGACAGGGGGCGTCGGGTGGGGATAAGAGCACTCGGGTCGCGGGCGACGCATCCGGGCACCGGATGACCGGCGGGAGGACTAGCGGCCTCTCTGCGCCCGCTCGGCGGTCGTGCAGGACATGCCCCGGAGGAGCCGATGTGGCGGCAGATCCACTGCGTCCGCAGGCGGGGAACCTCTTCCCTGTTTCGCCGACAATATTATTTATCTGTTTGGATTCCTCAGACGATAACTACTGATCAGGGTCTATCTTTTGTGTCTGATGAGTTTCAACAGTTTGTTGCCAGTATGGGAATCAAGCTATTAATCGTCGCCTAATTAGCTCAGGCAATGGCAGGCAAGAAGCTTCTAACAAGAGTTTGATCAAGTTGATTAAGCGGAAAATTGATGAGCAACCACGGCGATGGCATACTACATTAGCCGTTCACTATGGGCCTATCGGATGGCATGTCATGGATCTACTCGGGTGCCGCGTATCAGTTAGTATATGGGGCCATGAGGCAGTTTTACCATGGGAGACTAACATCGGCTCTAGGAGGATTTCGTTACAATCAATTGAAGCCGAATGATTATTATAACTAATGACAGATGAGCTTGAAGATTTGGCTAGAAGCGGTTGAGGGCATTGGAAAGGATTAAGGAAAATAAGGCTAAAGCAGCTCGGCATTACAACAAAGAGTGGTGAATAAGTCGTTTGCCGAGGGAGATCTTGTGTGGAAGTTGATTTTGCCGATCGGGTCCAGAGATAATAAGTTTGGAAAATGGTCGCCTAATTGGGAGGGGCCCTATCGGATTAATCGCTGTGTGGCCTGGTAATTGCTTTATGTTAGAAAGATCTTGATGGGACAGAGTTTACTAAAGCGCTTAACGGAAAATATCTCAAGAAGTACTATCCCAGCGTTTGGATTAACTCTTAAGTTGATTTAAGTGTAGCCGATTTCTAAGCAATTCGGGAAGCCGATGTTTTTCTACATCGCCTAAAGACAGCCGATATCGATCGGTATCGCCTTTAGATCAAATAAACAGAAGAAATATCAAAGGTGGAAAGAGGCGAGCAACAGAGCCGATCGACATATGTTACAGTGCAACCAGCGTCTCAGGGGGCCATCGGATGTTAAGTTACAGGAATTTTTGGATGGTTTCGATCGCACGCAGGTGGATTTGGTCAATCTCATTGATGGCGCGAATGTCGTCTTCATCGGAGCCTGGGATGGTCTTCAGGTTCTTGCGCCGATGAATGACTTGACGCACCGTCGCTGCAACTTTAGCCTCTTGGTCTTGGATGGCTTGCGGTAGGCCGATAAGCTGGGACTCTGTGGCTGCAAGATCCTTGCGAACTTTTTCAAGTTCTACCAGCAAATCGGCTTCCTTCTTCTTTAGTTGATCTAGCTTGGGTTGGAGCTCTTGGTGGGCGGCTGCCATATCATCAAGTCTTTTCTTCTCTGTCTGAGCTAGCAGCCGATCGGCTTGGATGTCTTCGGTGATCTTCTGTTGGTCAGCGCGATCGGCTATGCGTTGTCGAAGCTTGATGAGTTTAAATCTATGAGACTCCAGGTATGCTGCAGGGGTCAATGCATCAACAAGTTCTTCGGGCAGGTGGTGTTCGATGTCTGCAAATCTTGCCCGGATTGGCCCGCAGTCTTCTACCAGTGCGTCGATCGGATTTTCCAGCCGACTGATGATGCTCGTTAACTACTCGCGCACATCGGCTGAGAAGGACGGTTTGGAGGCCACACTGGTGGTTGTAGCTTCTTCTACCTCCAGATATTGACCGATGTCGAAAGAGAACAAGTCGGCCAAGGACTGCAAAATTGGCATCGGTAAAGCGATCAATAAAAGATTAAAAGCAAAGTATGAGCATAAAAAGGTTACCTGAGGAAGGACGTCGGCAGATCGGGTGACATCGGCTTCAGTAGGATGAGTAGGTTGTTCTTCAGAGGGGCCGATGTCAGCCGATGGAATAGGAGTGGTCTCATCGACGGCTGGAGGACTTGGTGCTGAAGGCGGAGCAACTAGAGAAGCCAGTTGGCAGCAGACGAGGGGTGATGGCCGAAAGGAAGATGGCCTTGGATTCATCATTGTCCAGAGCTTCGAGCGGGTCGAAATTAGAAGGCATCTCAAATAATGATGCATCATTATAAGCAAACCAGAGAGTGGCCTCCCTGGTGAAACCATAGTAGAATCCCTTGAACCACTGACTAAGTTCAGCGGGGGTCATCTTGCCGCCAGGGAGGGCCGATGCAGCTTCACCCATAGAGGTGCATCGGCGGAGAACAGGATCTTGGTCTTCTGTGTAATCGGCCGGAAAGGATTGATCGGAGAGAGAAGTCCCAGGGATAGCCTTGGAGGTATAGACATTGAGCCAGAGCTGAACAAACCACCAAGGACCCCCGATGTGACCGACGGGCTGGCCGGCTGATAACTTAGTTGCTACTTGATGGAGCAGGTGATAGGTGGCACCGAGGAGAAATTGCCCCAAGGGGATCTGTTTCCGATCAGCCAAGCATTCTGCCAAACATTGCATGTTGACCGTCGGACCGAGGGTTGCGCCACCAAAAACAAATCGCTCTAGCCATAAGTTCAGAAAAGCTACATGTTCCTAGTCATCAACTGATCCAGTCCCCTTGTTGTGAAGAGATATGTACCTGGACCAGCCGCCGATGTTCTTTGCTTGGAGCCGATGAGCGGGTTTGAAGCGAAGCCTGAAGGGGTCGATGTAGCTCATTGTGTCAAGACAGGTGAGCATGGTCACATCCAGCAAGGTGGGGGTCATAGGCCCGTGCCCAAACAGGAAGGCATTGAGAGCATCGGACCAGAAGTATGAGGCGGATGCAAGCAGAGATTCATTTCTTTCCATATCGGCCAGAGAAAGATTGATGCAGTGGCCGATGTGAGATTCTTCCCAGTAGGTTCTCTTTGTAGCCGACACCCTGAGGTACCAATCTCTCCATCCAGACAGTTTGCTCGGCCATGACCTGAAGCTGTTGGTCCAGTCATTGATTCGCATGGCCGAGTTCTTGAAGGGGATACGCTGGGTCTCGGCGCTGATGAAATCGGTGGGGTCTGCGCTACCCATGGGGCCGTGATAGAAAAAATTGGGGTAATCGGCGGCTGGGATCAAGATCTGGTCTCTGATATGCTACAGTAAACAAGACCACGGCGAAGAACAGATGAAAAAAGGGGCAGATCGGGTTCGTATAGGTTGCGGATTTGGGGGAAAATAATCGGATAAGAAGATTACCTCAGGAACTGCAGATGCCGATGCTATCGCGGGGGTGGGAGAAGATGCAAGGATCAACGGCCAGAAAAGAAGGTTGCGACGATTCGTCTGGATTTGCTAGAGCTTGGCGAAGATTTGGAAGATGAAGCGGTGGTGCTCTGGTGATGTGAAAGCGTAAAAAGGGCAAGGAGACGAAGTGTTTTTATAGAGATGTGACAACCAAGCGGGAATCGAGGCCGTTTGGCACTGTTTCAAATAATTATGGCAGGTGGGCTATCTTGGGCCGCCTCGGTTTGGAAGAGATCTGAAGGCCCAAAATGAAAGAATTTCGAAGTCCTATAGGAGAACTCCGAAATTGGGGGGCATGTGTTAACGCCAAAATTTGGTAAGGCCCTGTGTCAGATTCGGTCAAAGGGGAGGTTGCACTCAACTGACGAAGAAGAGGCCGGAATCGGGAAGGAGCCGTGAAGACCGTTACTTGGTAGTTATTTACTGTACCTATTAATTAGGTAGGCGTTTATCTTTAGGAAACCTGACCTCGTGTCTGGTCAGGATTAGTCAGCATTTTTCTGTTATGGATAGGAAATCATGTATCATGTCCTATAAGGACTCATGTAACTCGGGGTATAAATACGTACGCCCGGACACCTTGTAAATTATCACTCGATCAATACAAAAATTCGGCGCATCGCCACCCTTTCGACAGGACTTTGCTTCTCGAGCCGGGCTGCATCGGTTAAGTTCGACCCCTAGCGAGAGGTAAGTCTCGTCACCCCTTACCCAGGTATATCTATTTTATCTATGGCTGCATCAGTTCGGTTTGATCTCATAGGTTGATTAGGTATACCGCATCACACGTGCATAGTTCGTATCGGCGTATTGGGTGTGATTTATCGACGGTTTGTGCTGCATCGGTTAGGTCCGACCTATTAAACTGTCCCGATAAGCCATCCCTGATACGTTGTTATTTTCCGTGCAAGCGTTTTATCGGAGTGTCTAGCCGATAAGTTATCTTGTTTCGCATCACAGCCGCGTTGGATCTATCGGTTTGTTGAAATCTTGTTATTGTTACCAGTCTGTGCTGCAACGGTTGAGTCCGATCTACTAGACTGGCAACAATAACTCTATTTTAATAAGCCGATGGGTGTTTACGCGACGTATTATCGGAGCGCCTAGCCGATGAGTTATCTTGTTACATCACAATCATATCAGATCTATCGGCTTACCGAGGTCTTGTTATCATCATCAGTCTGTGCTGCAACGGTTGGGTCCGATCTACTAGACTGACGATAATAACTCTATCCTTAATAAGCCGATGAGTTTTATATGATGTTTTATCGAAGTGCTTAGCCGGTAAGTTATTTTTGCACCTAGCCGATTGTATTACTTGCTGTATATTATTGGCCACGTCATCATTGTGATCGGCCGAGGGTTAGCCGATCAGCTCACATCACCGATGCGGTCATGGGTACCCGGGCACGACCCCAGGCGAGGTCCCGGGCACGAGTTCAGGTAAGGGCCCGGGTAATACGAGTCTGGATAGCGGATGAAGACCCCGGGAGCCGATAAAAGCAAGGGCCCGGGCACGGGCATATTTTCACGGCGATACCAGTAATACTAAGCTATGATCGGCCAGGATTTATTTGATTTATTTACTTATGCATTCTGATTGTTTATTTTACTAAGTTTATAGCCGGTTTTTGAATATCCCTTCGATGATCGGCTAGCGCGAAACTTGTTTATTATTGTGTTATTGCTCCTGCCGTCATCGGCTTCTAGTCGATGTATAAGTGCTACAGTGCTTATCGGTCATCGGCCGATGAAACGAGTCTAGATCGGCTTCCAGCCGATTGGCTCATTGATCTAACATTTTCTTCCTTGTCAATTGCAGGGTCAACATTTTAGGACCTGCACTGGAGTAAAGCAAATCTCCCAGGCCTTCGCGTGTCAACCCGACGCCGAACCAGATCCCGGCGGTTTTTGGCGTCAACAATGTGTTAACGCCAAAATTTGGCACGGTTCGCGTCGGACTCGGTTAAAGAAAGAAGTGATATCAGCCGTTGGGAGCTAATCCAGAAGAAACCGGATTTGAGAAGGAATCGTGAAGACCACGTTATGGCAGTTATTTATCTTATCTGTTAGATAGTTTTATCTTTTAGGAAACCTGATCTCTTGTCCGATCAGGTCTGTTAGTTTTCCTTTTCTAGTTAGGAAAGTCCTGTTCCGTGTCCTATAAGGACTCATGTAACTCGGGGTATAAATACGTACGCCCGGGCACCTTGTAAATTATCCACACAGATCAATAAACTTCGGCGCATCGCCACCCTTTCGACGGGTTCTTGCTTCTCGAGCGGGGCTGCATCGGTTAGGTCTGAACTCCTGCGAGAAGGTAAGACTCGTCACCCCTTACCCAGGTGTATCTGCCCTGTCTACGGCTGCATCGGTTCGGTCCGACCTCTTAGGCCGATCAGGTATACCACATCACGCGTGCGTAGATCTTATCAGCTTACTGGGGGCGATTTATCATCAGTTCGTGCTGCATCGGTTGGGTCCGACCTACTGAGCTGCCAGCGATAAATCGTTCCTGCTAGGTTGATGGTTTTTGCGCAAGTGTCTTATCGGAATGTATAGCTGGTAAGTTATCATATACATCATGATTGCATTAGATCTATCGGCTCATCGAGGTTCTTTTATCATTATTAATCTGTGCTGCATCAGTTAAGTTTGAACTACTAGATTGATAGTGATAGATTTATCCTTGCTGAGTCGATAGGTGTATATGCGATGTTCTATCGGAGTGCTTAGCCGATAGGTTATCTTTTTATAAAGCCGACTGTATTATCTTTACTATTTTGGTCATCTATATTATCATCGGTTTTCTAGCCGATGCACATGTGTTTCCTTGGCAGTCGGCTAGCTTACTATTCTGCCTATCTATTTTATCATCGGCTTCTAGCCGATGCACATGTTATACTGACAGCTTATCTATTTGCTTATAGCGTTATCGGTTTCCTAGCCGATACACAGGTGCCATCGGCCATCGGCTACAAGGGGCCTACATCAGACCGTATCGGCCGATAGCCGATGTGCAATTGCTGCTGACCCGGGCACGAGCACAAGCGAGGACCCGGGAGCGAAGACCTGGGCACGAGGACCCAGGCACGGGCACGAGACCCGGGCGCGGACAGCTGGGGCCCGGACAAAGTTTTATCATCGGCTTTCAGCCGATGCTCAAGCATTCCTTCGGCAATCGGCTGGCGGGATTCTTATTGGCCGATTGAATCCCTGAGCCAATATTCTCCATGTCAATTGCAGGGTCAAATTGACTGGCACGCCTGCGAACCTCAAGATTTTAGGACCTGCACTGGAGCTAAGCAGATCTCACAGGCCTTCGTATGTTCAATCGCATCAAACCAGATCATCAGCAAGCTTCTTGGCACACCCGGTGGTTTTTGGTGCGAACAGTGAGGTAAAATATTTTGATGGAACTACAAAAGTTGTTGATGTGGTTGGAATAAGGGTGCGACCATAATTTAAATGTGGAACAATTTATGTCCATGATATTGATATGATTCATGAAGCTACCGTGACATTTAGTAATCAAGAAATTGGTCCTTCTTAAAGGGTTTTCGTTGGGTACAACATAAACCAAAGAGACAAAATCTTCATTTCAGAAAATCTTTTGAGGTAAATTCTGGTCATTTGGGATCAGCCATATTTAATTAAAATAGACATCTTGTTGGTTTGAATGTTTGGTATACAAGATCTAAAGGCATTATTGATTACGTCTCTAGTCAACGTCAGATTATGGTAGCATTATATCTGCATTGAATTTGCAGTCCATATAACTTGGTCTTGCGCTGCTATATCGGAAAGAAGGAATGGTATGATGCCTAATTTATTTTGAACAAAATTATTTACAAATATGCTCTTATTTTTGTAATTATAGTTTTGTTTTCATGTTTTTGCATCTTCTCTTTACCAAGACTATTGCGAAGTTGTACATCACATGGAGATTGTCTTGTTGGATTTTAAATGGAAAAGTAAGGGGCTTAAGAATGTAGCAGAAGCAGCTGGTGTTGATTCAGAATATAGGTTTTATTATTCATTGCTAATTCTTAAATTGGTTGGTATTTGTTGTTTTGAAATCAGAACTATTCTACATCTAAATGCACGCACAAGATGATGAGGGGCCCTTGATCATTGTTTTGCTAATTTTCAAGACAAGGTGTCCATCCTGAGCTCGGACCTAGCTGCAAGAGCAAGGGGGGAGGTAGGAAAAAAATTGATTGCATAATCGTTTAATTCTTTTAATACCATTATTTACTTGTACCGGAGCTTGTGGAGAGAGAGGGATTATGAGGATTTTGAGCAACAATACATTTGCTGTGAACACTCCCTCCTTTCATAAATACTCCTACTTGACACTGTTAACCAACATTATTTTAACTTCAACTAATAATTTTTAAATTGTTAGACTAGATGAACAAAAGCTTAATAACTAAGTTTAGGATGCAACACACTTTGATAACATGGTATCTTTTAGGCATTTATAAAATTTTCCCAAAAGAAAAGGAGTGCTCAAAGTTTAAATATGAATAGATTAATTTATTTGGGGAGAAAATTGACGATATACCACTCAATTAGTTGGGCTTCGATAAAATACCACCCTATAGATTACAATTGTTAAAATGCCACTCATTTTGTTGCCACCTTGATAATTTGCCACTTTGGAAGGTTTAACCAACTTTTACACATGTTAGCTATGCAAAAGGACAATTTTGCCCCTGCCACTATGATTTTAGTGAAGGAATCGATTTCTCCCTCTATTTGCCTCTCGCTCGTCGCTCAGGAACAGAAGCAAGAGTAGGCCGGCTGCCGCTGGGCTCGGTCCTTCCCAAGGTAATCATTATCGGAATATTAGGTTATATCGTTTTTTGTCTGATAGTGTAACGCCCTGAAAATCGTCTTAATTAAAAATTATCACGGGTAAATGGAAATACAAGAATACACTAGAAAAATCTTTGTTTGAGAAAAGAGTTTGAATAAAATTTTGAAATTTCCAATATTAAAAATCCTGAGTTTAAATCTTTAAATAAATACTTGGATGCTTTTATATTCCAGGGGTTTTGCCGGAGTATTTTAAGCATTTGAGTATTTATAATATTAAATTCTTCATGTTTCGTGGTGGTATTTACTTCTGGTAAATTCCCTATGATTTAATAAACTCTCTGAAATTTTCTCGGATTTTTCGGAGCTACAGAATTAATTTTAATGCTATAAAGATCACTAAAGTAATTAAATAAATATAAATAAATTTCTTTTACTTTCCCCTGTTTGGGTCGTTCCTGATTCAGTCCTTTGAAGTCTCCTCGTTCATCGTGAACTCTGACTCCCTTTTTCTTTTAGGGTTTTGTATCGTTCCCAGAACCCTAAAGTCACCTCAAAAACATAAATGCGGAATTTCCGGATTTATTCATTTTGAAATCCTAGAACTCTTTTGGACTCCCAATTCGAGATCCTTTGTATTCAAAATATCTATACATCCCTTTGAGATAAATCCCAGATATTCCCTTAAACTCCTTTTCTATCAAAATAAATCCAAATTCCCAATCGTTTGAGATTTCTCCAAATTCCAGTCCTAATAAAACACCCTTGTCAATTCTCTAATCCCAAAATATTTTATTCGAAACATTCCATTTTCCAGTTCCCGGGAAAAAATTCTATTTTCCCGCATCCCCAAGATATTCATCTATTTTGGATATATAAATATTTCCCGAAAAATCTCCTCTAGTGCCCAACCTGATGGATAATTCGATATTTGTTTCCCCAAATATTCCTTGAATATCCTGATATTCTACTCTCCAAATTTCCATCGGAAAAATATTCTCCATTCTCGGAATCCCACAAAATATTCTGTTTCTTGGACCCTAATAAATATACTTTTGTTTTCTAAATTCGTCCAAATACCCTTCGATTCCCAATATATATATATATATATATATATATCCTCGTACTCAGATAATTCCAATGTCCTGAATATTTCCGAAATTTCTAAATTCTAGAACGCGACTCAACTTCCACAAATATCCCCAAATTCCAATTTTTGCGAAATTGGAATTTTCCGGAAAAAGATTCCCATTTTTCCTTTCCAATCTTACCATTTTATTTTCTTTTTCTTTCCCTTCCTTTTCTTTTTCTCTCTGGGCCACTATTCCTCCTCCTTCTTCTTGCTTCTTCTCTCCTCTGCCTCCCGAGGCCGAGCTGCCTCACCTGCGCCCCTCGCGCTGCTCCTCGGCCTGGCCTACGCCACGCGCCGCCACCGGCCCGCCTCCTCAGCCCACGCCGCCGCGCGGCCTGTTGCCACCCCGGCCTCGAGCCCCTCGGCCTCCGCGCTGGCCTGCGCCCGATCTCGGCCGTGCGCCGCCCCCTGCGCCTCCGCCCCGCAACAGCCACCGCCGAACCCGCCGCCACTCCTATATATGCCTCAGCCGCCAGCCCTGTGCCCTAGCCGGCTCTGTTCCTCTCCATGCCGCCAGGCCACCGCCGCCACCCCGTCGCGCCGCCCTGCTGTCTCCATCTACCGCCGCCAGCTCGCCCTCGTGCCGCGCCGCCGTCTACACCTGCCGCCGCGCCAGCGTCCTGCGCTGCCTCAGCAGCCGCCCTGTCGGCTGTCTCTGCCTTGCCGCCGACAGAGGTCGCCGTGGTCGTCGTCATCCCCGTCTACCGCCCGTCGTCGGTGAGCATCCACCCCGTCGTCCCCAATGCCCCATCTTCTTTTCCTCCTTCGACGCCTCGGATCGGGAAGCCGCCGGTCGTCGTCGCGTCGTCCCTAGCGTCTCCATCTAGCGTCGCCGTCGAGCTGCCGTCCTCCTCCAGCCGCCGTCGCCGTTCCCTCTTCGTCGGCTTCGCCGCGCTACCAGCACCGGTCTGCCGTCGCCTCTGCTTCGCCGCTGTCATCTTCGATCCCCACCGCCGGTGAGCATTCGGACTGAAGCCGCCCTTCTTTGGTTCATCGCTGCCATCGCTCTTTTCCAATCGGCATCGTCGCCCATCCTCCTCTGCCTCCTATTCATCGTCGCCGTTGCCAGGTAGTCGTCGTCGTCGTCTATCGCCTGTGCGCTGTTCTCTCCAGTGCCGACGTCGCTGCCTCTGCCGTCCTCTGTCTTCCCCCATCTGCCGCCGTCGCTTGGAGTCCGCCGCCTTGCCGTCTGCCTCGCACCGCTTCTGCTCCCCGTCCAGCATCGCCGCCGCTGTTTACAGCGACGCCCGTCGCGTCCTCATCTGCTTGCTGTGCGCCGCCGGTTGGTCGCCGCGCCAGCGGCAAGGCCATCTCGCCGCACCCACCTTTGCTTCGTCGTCGCCGGCATCTAAGCCTCCTCTCCGGCCGTGTTGCCCCAACGGCGCCTCCCCTCATCGCCTCTGCCTCCTGCTCCTCGTCGTTTTTCGCCAAGCGCCGCTACCCCCCCTCCCCGCTGTTGTCGTGCCGGCCGTCGCCCGCTCCCTCCTGGCCGTCCGCCGTCGCGTCGCCCGGGTCGCTGCTCCGTCGCCGGTCCGCTGCACCGCCTTCAGGTCGTCTTTTCTGCCACCCGGTGTCGTCGCCTGCCATCGCCATTCCTGTTGTTGCCTGCAGCGCCACCATCGCTACACCACCTCATCCCATCCCTACTCTACTCCCTATCTGCCGTCGTCCCGGCCGACGAGCCGTCATCGCTGTCTCTGTGATTCAGTGCCGTCGGTGAGCCCGAAGTCCGTCGCCATCGCCGTGCCCCTCTAGCTCGTCTTGGCCACGCCGTCCCCGGTCCGTCGCCCTTGTTGCCTCTGTATGCCACAGGACACCGTCATCACATCGTCGGACATCCTCAGCAGTATTCTCCTTTGTGACCTCGAAGCCCCGGTGTTTCTCCCAGTGCATGACTAGGGGACCCGAGGCACAGTGCCCCAATAAATCTCAATCGTTCGATAATCCGAAGTCGATCCAAGCCACCTTGGCCGTCTAACCCTTTTAATCGGTCAAAGCCATGTCAGCCCTAGCCACCTTAGCTGCCACTTCGGTTGCCACCTCATCCCCTTCGGCCACATGTTATCCACCTCAACATTCTATCCGCCCCTTCTATTCCTAAATCCATGAACCAAGTCCATCATATACCTGGTCACTGACCATGGACCCCACATATCAACATTTATCCAAAACAATTGTTCTAATCCCAAAACTCAGAGAATATTCTTGAGAATATTCTTTTCTAATTCTTTTCAGATTCATTCTGAATTCAATATTCCAAGAGCCATATCTTTTCCGTCTGAAGTCCGAATCGACCCGTTCTTCTTCCTAAATTTATTTAAAATTATAATCTACTTGTTTATGTATTTTTATGTATTGTTTATTTGGAGTTTCTTAAGATTTTTCATCGTTCTACGTGTAGTTACGGATATCGTCGATTCGGAAGATTGTGGAGTCTGCGGAAGAGTTTGGAAGATCATTGGAAGACTTTTGTGATTGCAAGGCAAGTCACACGACAATTTCCTTGAGCATGATGATCCCATTTGCGAAAAGTATTTTATTTTAAAGTTATTGCATGAAATGCTTTTGAATGTCATTATATGGGTATTAATTTATTATCCTATGATTCTTGACTATTATGGCCATTTTGATGTTGATATCTATACCTTGATACCCTGGGTAATAATATTGACTAGCTAGATATTTAATTATTTATCTGGCTTGATTATTTAGGATTTTGCTTAGCCATGCCTAGAAACTATAGTGTCATTATATGTGGGAAACTATTCATTCATTCCGATTAATTAATGGATACTGGCTACAATTTCATGACCGTGAATCGTGGTTGATTAATTAAAATGTGACAACTAAAACTTGATTAATGATGGGTTGTGAGCACCAGGGTTGGAATTGTTGCTAGTGGTGCTCATGACAGTTAAGGACCGGTTCGCGGACTACTTGTTGCGAAGCAACACTCGTGCTAACCACAAGCCAGCATGGGTAATGGTAGGATCCAATGTGTAGTACGTTCAACCGGGGTCTACCATGGTATGTTGTGGCTGTGTCAATAAGACCACCATGGCTGCGTCAATAAGTCCATGTCTTGGGCGTTGGATCGTCTCCCAGCCGAGGTATCTGATCAATCCTACCGGAGACTGGTGGTCCAACGGGTGGCTTCCTTGTTGTGCGGATTACATGGAGGGCCCTATCACAATTCCTTTCCGAGGTACCGTGGTGGTATTAAGGCGCATAGTGATGTGTTGTGGAGTTGTGTCTTGTGGGTAAATTGGTACACCTCTGGCCAGAGTAAAACTATTCAAATAGCCGTGCTCGCGGTTAATGAGCGGCCTAGCAATGTTTCTGTGATTAGTCCCACACTACTCATTAATGGAAATAAGTGATGGAATATGGAAAGCTCCTGTTTGGAGAAGTTTTGGTTTGGGCCTAAACTGCGTTGGAGCGCTGTTCAGTGGTTGATTCAATACTGATTAATAATTAAACTATACTGTTTTTAATGATTTTAAATGCAAATGTTTTAAATGCTGTTTTATGCAAATAAGCCATATTATGACTTTCCTTTGGTATCCTATTGCATTACATTGCATTCCCTAGTGTGGCTTGTTGAGTACGGTGGGTGGTACTCAGTCTTGCATTATTGCAATCTTTAGAGTGAAGCTTTGCGTGGAGGAGAAGTTGGTGTTTGGCTTATACCCCAGTTGAGCTGCCTGTGACTTGGAGCTGAAGCTACGCTAGTTGCCATTCCGCTGCTGTTTTCTTCTGTGTGAGGACTAAGTGCCTCTGTTGTAAGTATTTATCGTTATTTCGTATTTGGTTATGTTTATCAAATTGTCGATTTGTGTACCTCGGCTGATTCCTGGACGAGAATTTATTGTATAAATTAGCTTTGGAAATTCTGGTGAATTTCTGGGCGTGACAGATAGTATCATAGGATCGGGACACTATCAAATTTTAAAAAGTACATATTTTTATATAGCATTTGCAATATGTTGTACAAATTGAAGCCTATAATATTGATTTTGATAAATTTAATTGATATTTTGTAAATTTGAGTGAATTTATTCATATTATTTTCAATTCACCTTATTTTAAATAATATTTTCGTAGGATCGTAGGGATCGTAGGATCAGGATACTACGTTTCATCCGGTAGGATCTTATGGAAGTAAATAGTAGGATCGGGATACTATGAAAATTAGGATACTAAGTGAGATCGGTATCGTTCAGCTTGGTAGAATCGTAGTATCATAAGATCCTACGATACGTATCAGGATTGGCTAGCCCCCATGCGCCGGGGCTCGGCAGCAAGCTGGATAGCTTACCCGAGCCCATCGGTGGCCGGCCACCTACCTATCTTCTCCTGCTCTCGGCGGCAATGAGGCCCCCAACACCCTTCCCTGCCACTGGGAAGAACCCAACCGGCCAGCCGCCGCGCATCGGAGCTCAGCAATGGTGTGGCTCCTCCTCCTGGATAGCTCCCCTAAGCCCGTCGGCGGTCGGCCATCTACCCACCTTCTCCTGCTCCTGGTGGTAGCGAGCGTCGTGAGCGACGAGGATAGAGCAAGAAAAGAACTGAGAGAGATATGGTAGGGGCAAAATAGTCCTTTCGCTTGGCTAATCTGTGTAAAATTGGCTAAACCCTCCAAAGTGGCAAATCATCAAAGTAGCAACAAAATAAGTGGCATTTTAACGATTGCAACCTATGAAGTGGCATTTTATCGAAGCCCAACAAATTGAGTGGTATATCGTCAATTTTCTCTTTTTTTTTTGTTGGGGTCTTGCACACCTGGGTGTTGGTGTCTTCCGAGGTTCGTTCGACCTCACAGATGCTAGATAAACAGAAACACCCATGGCTTGCAGGGTCGGCTCCGTGTTTTTGTTTCTTAAGTACTCTTCCTCACTAGTGCAATGAACTGGCAAGGTTCCTGCCGTGCCGCTGCCGCTGCCGCTGTCAGCAGCTAGTTTCGTACGTGTGCAAATTCAGACCGCTGGAAATTCAGGTCACACATGGTAAATTTTAGTAAACAACGGCAGTTTTACGATATTTACTCTTTTATTGTACATGTTAATCTTTCTCGCACGGAATTTCAGTTCTCGGTTTCACAAGCATCCGTTTTTCTCCTGTGAAGAACGGTCTGAACTTTACATCATTTTACCTGTTTCAATTAAGCAAATTGTGCCTCAAGCGTTCACGTATGCATACTGTGAGCCTGTGAGTTGTACAAATGAATTCCCAAACAATTGAGTTTTTTGAACCATTTATCTACGTTGTGAATTATGGGCATATGGCACCATAAATTGGACTCAGTTAGCATAACGAGCATTGATCATAAACAGGAATTCAATCCCATCGCCAGTGTTAAAACAGCTATGTTTAACTTGACAATGGACGCCTTTCCAAGTCAGGTGCTATCATATGAGGATGTCATAGTAACATAACAGATGACCCAAGCTCCCTAAACTTGAATTCTGGTGGAACCCATCTGTTAACATTTCACACTATCCATGGGATTCCACCTTACAGATAAACAGTTTTCATGATGAGGAACTTCTACTCAGAAGGATGAAACAAACCGCAATCCTGCTAGCAGTACCAATCTTCCGAAAAAAGAACTCCAAGAGCATATCACCGAATAACAATCGGCCTGGGAACTGGCCATCTGCCGGATAACAAATTCATTACATCAGATTAAAAAGTTATGCTGTTTATCTCTCTAGAATCAAAACTATGTTAATATTGTTTCTAGTTTCTACCAAATTACCTGTTAATTCCACCAGGAGTAAACTTGTCAATGTTGATTGTTTTGGTTGTGGTTCCAGATATGCCACCTCTTGTTTTCCCAGAAAACTGGATCTAACATATAAACAAGATACAAAGCTGCAACTAGAATGTTAGTGATAATCATTACATAAGTACTTAACGCACTCAACAAAACCTTGAGGCTCGTCAGTGTCTCCATCTGGTTGCAGTCCTCTGACAAGTTCTGTTTCTGTCTATGCATCTGTGTCGCACACCTATCCAGCAGTACGCCACCGAACTGTACACCAAATAAATATTATTAAACTACATTGTGTCCAGAACTTCAGATAAGGTCTAGAAAACCACCTGGGATTTCATCCCATTTAGATTACTAGTTCCATTTAGATCACTAGTTCCTGGCGGTAGCTTAATGGAAACTGTTATAACAGGTGATTATTACCTTAAGCATAGAGAAACCCAAAATGGTGTACCTTGTATCCGTTGCATTCATGGCCATCAAAATGGTGTTACATATGACCTCGGCAGGCAAAAAGAAACCCAAAAAAAGCAAAGGAATAAAAAAGGACTAATAGCCTGCGCAATATGCTTCATAATTCTTTGTGCCCACTAAAAATTAAGGTAAACAAATAAATATACCTCTGCAGCATTGGAGAAAGGTACACCATCAAGATGAGTAATGATATCCCCAATTTTTATCTCAGAATGTTCTGCTGAAGGTTCTACCTGCAGGATAAACACACAAAAAAAAAGCAATCCATTCACAACAGTTGATCATAAAACCAAATACAAAATGTGATTCAGTCAAAAAAGGATGCCTACCTTCTCCACGATCACACCACAAACCCCAGGAAACTCATGATATATCTTCTCAAGTAAAGCAAGAGGCTCTTTGTGAAAATTTCCAACCTTTAATCCATGCAACGGCCGTATGACCTTCCTGCATCATCAGACAACATTTTATCCACTATCCTAAAAGCAGGACTTCAGTAAACCACATCTTTTACTAAGTTGTCACAATATTGCAACGAACTTAAGGTGTAACTTGATGGGTATAGTAATGACAGGGTGCTAAACACAAGGGATATAAAACAATTAGTCAAGAAGCACATCAAACACACTACAGATTTAATTGACACACTGGCTGTTCCAATAAAAAAAAGTTCAAATAAAATATAAATACCGCAATTTCTTTTCAAAATCTAGAAATAAATACACCAGGCTTAATTGCTTGTTTAGTTATGTAACCCGTAAATTTTGCTTTTTTTTAAGATGAAAAGTATATTTACTAGTAAACATGGACCTTAAACTAAAAATGAAAGAGAAGTTCGCTCACTTGCTTCAGTATTACAAATAATATATAAAGCAACCTAATAATGTACCTATATTTTGGGTATATTGTCACTACTACAACTCTCAGTAGATTAAAACATGCAAACCTATATGATATTTCCTTTACAAAACATAAGGGGAAAAATACAAATGAAGCTAATTTGATGTTTGACTCAGACCTATATGACTGAAATACATATCCAAATTCTTTGAAGTGCTGCAAACACTCCAACACAATGAAACTTGGAAGGAAAGGTGTTTCTTTCTTGTCATAGAAGCTCATTCCAATGATATTTCCATTAAAATCCATCAAAGGACCACCAATACCTCTCTGCAAAATATAGCAATTAATTAAATCGTTTGCAAGAAATGAAGTTATCGCTTCAGAAGAAACTAATAAGCTTGGGCGGCACATGCCGAAGAAATTTGTTTAGTTCCACGGTTTCACCATCTAGCAAAGCTTGTATTGCTAATGTATCTCTCCTAGCCAGTGGACAAAATTTAGCATGCACAATTAGGCGGAAAGTTTTGTTAAGTCATAGTAGAGTAATCCAATTGTATATTTCTTGGACAGTTGGATTGATATGCATTATCTAAAAGAAAATCTCTTGAACAGTTGACAAACATCAACATGCACAGTTATGTTGTAAATCTTATCAGTCATAATGGAGTGATCTAAGTCATTAGTACCTTCATTCTTTTTTACCTGTTAAGCATCAATATAGTCTGCAATACATATCTTTGAGCATTGTATTTCTAATCATATGTTGGAGGAAATTATTAAGATCGAATGGTACGAAAGTATTCTATGACAAATTTAGCAACATCAATCTGACATAACAAATCAAATAGAATTTTATTGGTACCAAATGAATGGAGCACTGTTTTCCTGCAATGTAACAAGCCCAAAACAATGTGATAAATGAAACTGCCTCGACTACATGCAGTTCATTATAAGACTTGCTAAAATGATAAAGTGCAAGGAGGAGCAAACTGAAATTTAGAAGCTTACAATCAAACATCAGAATAGAAAAAAATTCAATATGCACAGTTGCACACAGAAACACATGATACATATTTAGACCACTGCCTTCAGAGAAAACAATATTCATCGTTTTCTTTTAGGGCACTGTACATGTCCCATGGTTTCACATAATCAGACAGGAGAAGATGTGTTATTCTTAAAAAAAACATGAAATTGTATTTGATCTATAGCATTCATAAAAAAACATGAAATTTGATCTATAAAAGAATCCAAATAAAGCCATTCCATCCCATAATGCTTCTATTCCCTAAAAAATACTGAAACACACATCAAGGGGTTGATTCTCAACTGTATGCTACCCGATTGTTAACTATACTACTATAGATTTTGTGCAATTTAGTTTGCTGAAGAGCAGAAGTGCTTTCAACAATACAATTGCACAAACAGCAACTGAATTTTAGACACTACAACACAAGAAATGCAAAATCAACTCGATAAGTAGTTCAGCGTGAATACTCACAGGATTTTGGTTAATAAACAGTCCTTGCAGGCAAACTGAGGTAGCAGGCAAGCTAACCATATACAGCGGTAAACAAATAAACTTTGTATTTTTAATAACTTCCTTGTGTAGAGAACAACAGTGGATAATGACTTTCTGACTCAATATTACTGAAGAACTTTGTATTGCCATAAAGTGGATGAGAATAGGACAGTGCCATAAGCCAGATGTCATTCCCCTTTTGTGTTACTGTAAATGTTGGAACTTCATTTGCGATATATATTGCAACAGGTTGGCTTTGTTTTAAGATTGGTAAGAAGGCGCCCTGGACGTTTGGAACGAACCACACATGCTTATTTTAGTGCTAGTGGAGATGGCAACTAACAGAATTTTTACGTTCAACACCAGTGCCTAAATTATATGTCAAATAACTAAATGTATCTGACATTCTGATCACTAGGCTTCAGAACTGATAGAGCAAGTTATTATTATTACTATTATTGTTGTTTTTGTTGTTGTTGTTGGAAGAAGAAGTTCAAATTGGATTCTTCTGTCATAAAACTTTAGATACAACAATGCCCTTTCTAATATCAGTTCTAAATATAAATTAAAATCCTTAAACATAAGACCAAGGCAACTCAGCTCTAAGAAACAGTGTTCACACAAGATCCAAAAGCAGAAAACCATCACTAAAACAGTTTTCAAATGAAAACAGCAAAATTAGTGGTTCAAACATGTGCATAATGAGTACATACAATTTACCTACCTTTGTAATCTTGCACGTCGAAACAAGAAGTCCTTCACAATCAAATTGGCTTCTTCTTGGAATTAACCTCCCCAAAGCCACCTTCAAGCTCCAAGGTTCACAATTACGGCCTAAAGCTACAACATCTTTTGAATGGTTGCCATCTAAATTGAAAATTTCAGTGGCGGCACTGAAGCTTTTCCTTGGCAGGTGGGAAGTAGAATGGACTATAACCACACAAATGTTGTAATATAAATCCACATTTGACACCAGACCCTCAAGTTTTTCACCACTCGGTAACCATACATTGATCTGGAGACAAATATCACATAGCAGAGTTTAGTGTCACCATTTAGAAGAAACAATGATTCCACAAAGCAAAGAAAAGAAGAATGCAGTAACCTTAAGTTCATCAGCTTGCTCATCTTTGTCCGGGCATCTAATTAAACTTGCAGATGTTACCACAGAACCAATACCATTCAGAAACTCAATAATTGTGCCAGAGAAAGAGAAAAGGTGCTTCTCTCCTGCGGAGATAGAAATTGAACCATTTATAGTATACGGAAGTCAATAGTAACATAAGGAACATTCTTCTGTAATAAAGCTATCCACCTGTAAAAGACTCAAGTCCAACCATGCATCGAGCAAGTTCTAACGTGAGCTTCTCAAGCTCCCAACTCATACGCTTCAGCTCAACTGATGTCCCAAACTCATTATCCGATACATATGGATCCCATTCAAGCGACAAGTTAAAAGGAAACAACCTTTACTTAAATGCCAAGCACATACACATGGTAAATTAAAGTTATTCACATTAATTCATAGAGGCACAAATGGGAAGAGAAGCAAACCTCCACCATAATCTGGAGGTTGATTAATGACCTCAGCTGCAACAAGTTGGCAAAGGGACTAAGTTAGTAACGAAGGCAAGAACAACTTTTCAGATGGCAGCAAGAGTAACTTGAGGCAAGGGTAAGAGTAAAATGCTTACTTGTAAAACCTTTGTTCCTTTCAAGTCGTTGTCTTTCCTATTCTATTATCCATGGCTCGTCTCTAAGGTACTTTTGATGCAGTTCTTCTCTTATCTTGAGAGCATTGTCCACAATTTCCTTAGCTTTCCTTATTTTTTCTTGCTTTCTAAAGCGCTTGTATTCGATGCTTTCCTTTCTCAGCCTCTGCAGTTCTTTTTTCCTCAGGATTTTGGTTTTATTAGAACCGCGAAGATTATAAAAACTCATGTCCTCTGTGATACGAGGGTGCGCCCGACCTTCACGGTGTAGAATCGAAAATACTCGTGAAACCTGACGAATGTGGTACAGCCAACCGTTGCATGTGCAACAACCTGCAGCACAGGGTTTACCCAACCTCACGTTGTCCACTCAACCAAGTCAAGCGGATTACAATCCTCATTGCAATCACAAAGAACTTGCAAGAACAACGGGAAGGAATGCACAATCTCAGAGATGATTCAGCCTCTGGCTAGAACACTCAAGAAAAATGCATTTAGCATGTTGTTTCAATCTGAAAAATGTTTTCCCCAAAAAAAATAATCTCCTTACACATCGAGAAAGATCCTATTATATAGAAGGGATGGATAGAGATGGAGAGGTGTCCAGATCTGATCTGGACGTTTTTCAATGCATTAAAACATAATTGGTGTGCAGCACCCTAATTAAGGCAAATAAAAAAAAGGTTGACAGTTTCTAGGATCTAGATTCATTCGATGATAATTCACTGCTCTGGTGGAATTATTGGATGGGGCCGGATCCGTTGGAAAGCTTATCTCATAAACTTTCCAAGCTGTGGTCAAACACATTTATTGGATTTAAGATGCAATTTCTATGAACATTTTATTCCCAGCTGCTCACTGGAAACCGAAATGGCCTTCATGGCATTCATTGCTTGATTGATGGCTGTTGATGACTTGGTGCTGCTCCTTTTGAGATTCTCCATTGTATTCATACCTGAGAACAATTAAATTATAGGCATTAGGTAGCAGCTGATTCTCATGTGTAATGCTATTCTTACTTAGGAGCGAGTTCACATGTTGCTTTATTTGCTTTGCACGAGCGCGGGTTATTGCTCCTTCAAAATGATTTGTAATATCTTGATCAATAGGGAAAGGAACTAACGATGATGCTAGACTGCTCGTATCATCCTCCCCTTCTTGAAAAGGAGTCATCCTCGACTCTGTTTCTTCTGGTCCAAAGAATGGTGACAAATCTGCAACATTGAAAGTAGTACTCACATTGTAGTCATCTCCAGGAAGCTCAATCTTGTATGCATTGTCGTTTATCTTCTCTAACACTTTGAATGGACCATCAGCACGTGGCATAAGCTTGGACTTGTGCTTCTCCGGAAAACGCTCTTTGCGTAGATGCACCCAAACCAGATCACCCGATTTGAAAAGCATTTTCTTATGTCCTTTATTTGCCTTTTGAGCGAAATATTGTGCCTTCTTCTCTATAGCTTCCTTGGTCTTCAGATGCAAAGCTTTCACAAATTCAGCGCGCTTTGCCGCCTCCATGTTTGCTCTCTCTTGGACAGGAAGTGGCAACAAAGCAAGCGGTGTGAGCGGCTTAAAACCATACACTACTTCAAACGGGCACAATTGTGTTGTTGAGTGAACAGCTCTATTGTATGCAAATTCAACATGTGGAAGGCAGTCCTCCCATTCCTTCAAGTTCTTCTTAATCATTGTTCATAGCAACATGGAGAGTGTACGGTTTACCACCTCTGTTTGACCATCAGTTTGTGGGTGACAAGTTGTTGAAAACAACAATTTTGTTCCAAGCTTGGCCCACAATGTTTTCCAAAAGTAACTCATAAACTTCACATCATGATCTGAAACAATGGTTCTAGGCACCCCATGCAATCTCAAAATGTCCCTGAAAAACAAATCAGCAATATGTGAAGCATCGTCGGTCTTGTGACAAGGAATAAAGTGTGCCATTTTAGAAAACCTATCCACTATTACAAATATTGAATCTCTCCCCCTCTTTGTCCTAGGCAATCCTACAATAAAATCCATGCTAATATCCTCCCAAGGTACACTAGGAACAGGAAGTGGAGTATACAAGCCATATGGATTAAGTTTGGACTTAGCTTTTTGACATGTGGCACATCGCTGTACAAATCGTTGAACATCTCGTCGCATCTTTGACCAATAAAAATTATTGGACAGCATGGCCAAAGTCTTTTCTCTCCCAAAATGTCCCATCAAACCACCGCCATGTGATTCCTGTAACAACAGCAAACGCATGGACGAATCTGGAACGCATAGCTTGTTAGCATGGAACAAGAACCCGTCATGAACATGAAAGTTTTTCCAGCCTTTTCCATCTTTACATTTAGAGTATAGCTCAGTAAATTCTTTATCTACAACATACAAATCTTTCAAACTTTCCACACCTGGAATTTGAATATCAAGTTGTGATAAAAGAACGATCATGCGGGATAAGGCATCAGCAACAATATTTTCTTTACCTTTCTTGTGCTTCACAATATACGGAAAAGATTCAATAAACTCCATCCATTTGGCATGTCTGCGATTCAGTTTAGCTTGCCCTCTCAAGTATTTCAAAGCTTCATGATCAGAATGAATGATAAATTCTTTGGGCAAAAGATAATGTTGCCATGTTTCCAGAACACAGACCAAAACATACAATTCTTTGTCATAAACAAAATAATTCAATTGAGCACCACCAAGTTTCTCACTAAAGTATGCTACTGGTTTTCCCTCTTGCATCAAACACCACCAATGCCCAAACCACTAGCATCACATTCAATTTCAAATAGTTTGTCAAAATTAGGCAAATTAAGTCAAGGTGCTTCAGTTAGACATTTCTTAAGTTCTTGAAATGCCTTTTCTTATGGCTTACCCCAAACAAAGTCAATACCTTTCTTGGTGAGCTCGTTTAAAGGAGCAGCGATGGTGCTGAAATTTTTCACAAAGCGTCGATAAAACCCAGCAAGCCCATGAAAGCTCCTTACTTGACCAACATTGACAGGTGTAGGCCAATTCTTGATTGCTTTAACTTTGGATTCATCCACTTCTACTCCCTATGCAGAAACAACAAAACCCAAAAACACAACCTTGTTTGTACAAAATGTGCACTTCTCCATGTTAGCATACAATTTTTCAATTCAAAGTACTTGCAGCACTTGTTTGATATGCTCAACATGCTCTTCCATGGTACGACTATATATGAGAATGTCATCAAAATATACCACAACAAATTTTCCAATGAAAGCCCTCAAAACATGATTCATTACTCTCATGAATGTGCTAGGTGCATTAGTTAAACCAAAAGGCATGACTAACCACTCATACAAACCAAATTTTGTTTTGAAAGCAGTTTTCCATTCATCTCCCTCTTTCATTCTGATTTGATGATACCCACTACGCAAATCAATTTTAGAGAAAATAACAGCACCACTCAATTCATCGAGCATATCATCCAACCTAGGAATAGGATGACAATATCTAATAGTGATATTGTTAATTGCTCTGCAATCTACACACATGCGCCATGTACCATCTTTCTTAGGAACTAAAATAACAGGGACAGCACAAGGGCTAAGGCTTTCACGTACATACCCTTTGTCAAGAAGCGCTTGTATCTATTGATCAATTTCCTTTGTTTCTTCTAGATTGGTACGGTACGGTGGTCGATTTGGAAGGGAAGCTCCTGGGATTAAGTTAATTTGGTGTTCAATGCCGCGAAGTAGTGGAAGACCAGCAGGTATCTCTTCTGGAAAAACATCATCAAACTCCTGCAAAATATTTGTGACAGCACTTGGAAGAGATGAGATGCCATTAGTAGAAAGCAACACGTCTTTGTACATAAGCACAAAATGCACACAATGTAAGTTCTCATGCACTTCTCTCAGTTCTGATTTAGTGGCTAACATAACTAATCTTTGTTTCTCACCCTTTTTATTCCCATTCTCATTTTGTTTGTGACATTCATTGGGTTTCTCAATTTTGTTGTTCTCCTGCTCTCTAACATTTTTAGCATTTACCTCATTCTTTTGCATTGTATCAGCATAAATTTGAATAGGAGACATTGGTCGAAGGACAAATTCTTTATTGTTCCACCTGAATGAGTACTGATTGGTGCGGCCATCATGTTGAACTGCACGATCAAATTGCCATGATCGACCGAGCAGCAAATGACACATCGTCATTGGAACAACATCACACTCTACCGTATCACAATACTCACCAATTTTGAAAGGCACCTTCACCATATGTTGAATCTTCACTTCTCCACAATCATTCAACCACTGCACATGGTATGGATGTGGATGTCGCAGCTGCCTCAATCCAAGTTTTTCTCATATTCTTTGCTTGCTAAATTATGACAGCTTCCACCATCGATGATTACCTTACACACACGATCATTTACCTTTGCCTTCGTGTGAAAAAGACTGCAACGCTGTTCATTATCTTGCTTTGGTTGTACACTCAATACTTTCTTTGTAACAATGAGGGATTCACCAGTCTCAAAATCACAGAAAGTCATCTCATTTTCCTCCTCACCAAACTCAACAGTAGGATCATCCTCTCCTTTACTTGCAAATTCATATTCACCTCCCTCGGTTATAAGCATTGTGCGGTTGTTTGGGCACTCCCTTGAGATATGTCCATGCCCCAAACACTTGAAACATTGAACAGCACTACTCTTTGCAGTAGAGCCCATGGAAGAAGAAGAACTAACCGCTGGACCTTGCTTCGCATTTTGGTTAGATTGCTCCTTTCCACTTCGAGCTGCATTTGGACTAGAAAAAGCACTTGCACTAGAACTGTTAGCTCGAAAAGAATTGAACCGGGAGGTGGGTTTACCTACTGTTGGTTGTGAATTGTTTTGAGCTGAACGGGAAACAAATAAAGGATTCTTTGTTATCTTGGAGTCTTGCTGCACTTGTCTTTCAGCTTTGGTTGCTTGATGCACTAATTCCACCACATTATTGTATGGCTGAAATTCAGTGATGCGCTTGATAAGATAGTTCAAACCAGCAAGAAAACGTGCCATGGTTTGCTCTTCATGTTCATACACATTGGCACGAATCATGGCCATCTCCATCTCCTTATAGTACTCATCCACCGTGCGGTTTCCTTGTTTCAATACCTACAATTTATCAAATAGATCACGTTTGTAATGACGGGGAACAAACCTTGCTCTCATCTCAACCTTCATTTCAGCCCATGATGCAACAGGAGGTTCATCATGATCCTCTCTTTGAGTCTGAATTTGTTCCCACCAAATCAGTGCATATTCCTCAAATTCAAGCGAGGCCATTGCAAGTTTCTTTTCTTCAGTGTAGTTGTGCAGCCGGAAAATTTTGTCAACTTTTAGTTCCCAAGCCAGGTAATCTTCAGGATTATTTGTACCTGCAAATTTAGGCATAGAAAACTTAAGTTTACCAAACCTTTCTTCCTCGGGGCGGTTGTTGCCATTGCGGTTATTGCGCTGATTTGTTTCATTACGGGGCATAAAATTAACATGGATTGGCTCATATGCAGCTCCTCCACGTCCCATGCCACGTCCACGACCCCTTCCATTGTTATGATCATCACCACCTCTGGCAGGCCTAGGAGGTTGATTATTAGCAGCACGACCCCTTCGAGCAGCAGCTTCCACATCAGTCTCATCTACAACAGGGCCTTGTTCATCTTGTGGTCGTAGTTGCCGTACAATGTCAGCAACTATGTTGGTGTGGAGTACGTTTAGTTGTTGATTCACTTCAATCTGAAGATCTTGAATGGAGTTATTCACTTCTTCTTTCAGCTGCTCATTTCCAGCGGTGATCTCTCGTCGTAGTGTGTCTCTCAATGCACAATATTCAGTCCAGTTGACTGGGGCATCAGAAGCACGTCGATTAGTCTCTGAATTTTCTCCTTGACCTGACATTGTTAGTTGTGCAAACAGCAAGAGAGAAAAAATATATATGTATATATAATGTATGAGCAGTACTCTCAACCTCACTTATCCTTACCACCAAAGTTCTTACTTGCTCTTTGTTGATTGATAGAGGAGTTCACACTTTAGTGGTGAGGCAAAAACAACATGAGGTTAAGCGAACTCACAACTGAGATCAAAGCCTACAACGATTTTATTTGTGGAGCTTGGCAGGAAAAATATTAATCCTACACAATCTAAATTCTCGATGTAGTCTCGCTAAGTAGTTATCCACATGAGAATGCAAAATCTAGTTGCTTAACACAAGGTTGGAAAGGTGAACAAAACAACTCACACACAATGATAATGGAACCAAATGCAATCAAAGGGGTGAGCTAGCAGAAGATATGAGTGATAATACAAATAGCTCAATTGCAATGGTTATGGAAAGACGCTAGCTGATTGAAATGATTACAAAATAGGGCACAAGATTGCACAAACAGAACGATTCTCCCAATATTGCAAATATTTTCAACAACACTTTTCTTTTTTTTTTGTTTTTTTATAGCAAGCAGCCACTTTAATTTTTTTTACTATTTTTAACAATGATTCATAGCTTTCTTTTCTATTGCAACTGAGAGAACAAGATCACCAAGTGCAGCCCAATGTAACAGATCAGCTAGTCTTTATGGGATCAAAGTATTCGCAAAGGAAAGATTGGCTATCAAAAAAAAATTCAGGTTTTTTTTAGTATAACAGTAGCAAGATCCCACCCAAAATTTGTAAACTAAATTAGAGGAAATGTTCACAGCAAATTGGTAAAAATTTTATGACCCTTCCAACAAGGATGAGAAAACAATTATCTGAGTTTGCATGTGGGAAAATAACTAAAACATTGAACTGAACATAGGGGATCAAACAAGTAACGTGAAGGAAAAAAAAATGAACTGTTCAGCAACAAGAACACAATCTCTTGGATTAAAACTTAACAAAACGCACGAAAACAACAGATCATAAACTAAGGTTCAATATTTTTGTGAGGCAATTTTCAGATAGGAAGAAACTGAAGCTACAACTAGGGATAAAGATTCTACCGTGACAACCGAGGCTCTGATACCAAATGATACGAGGGTGCGCTCGACCTTCACGGTGTAGAATTGAAAATACTCGTGAAACCTGACGAATGTGGTGCAGCCAACCGTTGCATGTGCAACAACCTGCAGCACAGGGTTCGCCCAACCTCACGTTGTCCACTCAACCAAGTCAAGCGGATTACAATCCTCGTTGCAATCACAAAGAACTTGCAAGAACAACGGGAAGGAATGCACAATCTCAGAGATGATTCAGCCTCTGGCTAGAACACTCAAGAAAAATGCATTTAGCATGTTGTTTCAATCTAAAAAATGTTTTCCCCAAAAAAAATAATCTCCTTACACATCGAGAAAGATCCTATTATATAGAAGGGATGGATAGAGATGGAGAGGTGTCCAGATCTGATCTGGACGTTTTTCAATGCATTAAAACATAATTGGTGTGCAGCACCCTAATTAAGGCAAATAAAAAAAAAGGTTGACAGTTTCTAGGATCCAGATTCATTCGATGATAATTCACTGCTCTGGTGGAATTATTGGATGGGGCCGGATCCATTGGAAAGCTTATCTCATAAACTTTCCAAGCTGTGGTCGAACACATTTATTGGATTTAAGATGCAATTTCTATGAACATTTTATTCCCAGCTACTCACTGGAAACCGAAATGGCCTTCATTGCATTCATTGCTTGATTGATGGCTGTTGATGACTTGGTGCTGCTCCTTTTGAGATTCTCCATTGTATTCATACCTGAGAACAATTAAATTATAGGCATTAGGTAGCAGCTGATTCTCATGTGTAATGCTATTCTTACTTAGGAGCGAGTTCACCTGTTGCTTTATTTGCTTTGCACGAGCGCGGGTTATTGCTCCTTCAAAATGATTTGTAATATCTTGATCAATAGGGAAAGGAACTGACGATGATGCTAGACTGCCCGTATCACTCTGTATCTTGAAAGCATAGTTCTTCACTGCCAGAGATCCCATTTATTGACATCTGTGAGATGACAGTAATTGGTAAGCAATTATACTACTCCACTATGTGCAATTAATAGTGATTTGAGTTGAGTATTGACAAGAAGAGGTTGTTGTCCTTTTGATGAGAGATTACTAACAGAAGAAGATATATAATCTACGGTCCATTAAAAAATCATCAACAGAAGAAGGTGGATAAAGCATTAAAGCTTGATCCTAAAAATCAAATATTTTATTCTCAAATTGTTATTTTTTGTCTCCCTGCCCAAACAAAGTCATTTTTTTGTCAAAAAAATTACTCGCCTGTGCTTGCGAAAAAAAAACCAGATTTCCGGGTGGCGCATGGGTCAGTCCGTCACTAACATGGGACATGGGGGTTCAGTTGAACCCCCAAACTTTTTGGGAACAAAAAGCTGTTATTAGTATTAAGGTTAAAGCAAATTAAGAGAACCTAGGGTTAAATGCAAATTCCAGAAAAAAAAGTGCGTGGATAGAGAGAGATGAGAATGAGGAAGCGGCTGCGTAACGGATGGATGGATGCTCGCCGTCGCCGGTGATGATGAAGCGGAAACAGCAGGACGACGGCACCCCTGCTCACGGAAGATCGGTGCAGGCGGCGGGCGAAGTAGGGAGGAGACGAGACGGGAGTCGACGCCGAGGGGACGGGGAAGGAAGCGGCCAAGCGGATGCTGTGACTTTGGCTCTAAAGTAGTGTTGGCCAAACGGGCGGACCGGGCCGGCACGGTCCGGTACGGCACGGCCTGTTTAGGCACGGTCGCTGTAGCGGGCCGTGTCGTGCCGGCCCACGTGTCTCTTCTCGGTCTAGGCACGGCACATTGAGGTCGTGGGCCGTGTCGTGCCGGCACGGCCCGTCGGTGGCCCACTGTGTCCGGGCCGGCCCGGTCCGCTGTAGCGAGCGCTGTAGCCATCTGTTGGACCCATGTGAACAAACCCTACCCCTATCTGTCCCAAATCGCAGCAGCTCCCCTCCTGCGTGCCTAGAGGCCTTTCGCCGACGCTGCCGCCTCCCCGCCTGCACGCCTTCCCGGCCTCCGCCGCCTGCCGCGCTCGCCGCCGCCACCTGCTGCTTCTCCTCCCCGTATCTCCTCCCGGCCGTCAACGCCTACCGTGGCCTCCGCCGCCGCCTTCCGCGCCTACCGCTGTCTGGATCTGCCGATCTGGGGCTTGCCTCCACCCCCTGCCTCCGCCTCCGCCTCGCACGCGTCGCCGCTGGGGAGGCCCCCGTCGAGGCGCCGCCGAGCAAGCCAGTCGCGTAGCCGTCCCCCGCCGCATCCAACAGGGCCGCCGTCAAGGCCAAGAAGCCGGCTCCGAAGCCGCCACTGCCTAGGTTTCAGGACTCGAGGTGGGTCAACTGTTGCAAACACTATAGTGGGCCGGCCGTGCCGAGCTGTTACCGTGCCATGTCGTGCCGTGCCGTGCCGGCCTGCCGTGCCGCACCACCAACTCAGACACGGCACGGCTACTCGGGCCGTGCCGGCACAGCCCACGGCCACCCGTGCCGGGCCGGCCAGGGCATGGTTACTGTAGCACCATGCCCGAGCCGGCCCAACAAGGCACGGCCCATTTGGACAACTATAGACAGAGGGGAATTTAACTATTACTATTTGCGACAGTCTTCAAAATATCACTCTTACCTCTATCCCTCACAGATGTGGCATGCCACCAAGGACTGCCAGCTTAGACCGACAAGCTCAAATGTCTTTTTTGCCCTTGCTCTTCCCATACTCCCATCCTCTTCTTCTCTGCCTCTTGCGCTCGACTGGGAGCCTCAAGCCTCAACGCGTCCACAATGTTTTCAAATCATTTGATCAACCCTGATTGCCAAGGCACCTATCAAGTCGATTAATCGTCGATCAGGTCAAGCATAAAGGAAATATTTGATGGTCAGATGGTCACTTACTTGTGAGTTTTGATTTATGAAGCATCCATAACTCCAATCACAGGTCCATACTCCATATTCTTGTTGACTTGCTGCTGAAAATAACAAAGAATTGAAGTAGCTGAAAAATAAGACTTGCAATATTGCACTCGAGCTGTTAGAATTAGTGTCACATATATTTGTCCTATTAGGTTACAGTTAGACTTGAAGTTGTATTAGGTGGTAGAGGGTGGAGTTAGCGTCGCCTTTGTAACCCGGCAACCCTTTAAGTAGAGAGGGTGGCGCCACAATATAACCATAGTGACGACAATGTAGTGTAGGCGTGTAGGGAGAGGATGGCGACGAGGCCATGGACTCATAGCAGCTAGGTGTGCTATGTTGATTGGGAAGGAGCGTCCATAATTAGAGCCCCAGGGATTAGGCTTCGGATGAACCTCGTTAACAAATATCGTGTGTTCCTGTGTAGTCATCTGGCGTCTCTGAGTTGATCTATGGTTGAAAAGATCGGGGAGGTTAGTCATCGTTCCGCTTTATCGGCTAACTTTTAAAACAAATGGTATCAGAGCCCAGGTTTGAAAGCCTAAAAGAATTTCCATGGGTCACATAGTGGGAGAGCCCGATAACAAGTCTCTAGGGTTGCATGGGCTCTGATGTGGCGGGAGAGATTATTGGGCTAGGCCCGGAACAAGTCTTCGGGGTCACATAAGTTGATTTGATGGGGGAGATTATTGGGCCCGATGTGTGACAGGGGAGATTGTTGGGTTTAGTCTCACATCAATAATTGATGATAGGGGAGCACAACTTATAAGGTGGGGGCAATCCTCACCAATCAGACTAGTCTTTTGGGTTGTATAGGCCCAGGATCTAAAGTTGTGGCTACCGTTGGGCTTATGGGGTAGCAAGCCCAATGTGACCTGGGTGGCCCATGGTTGGTGGGCCGGGCTATGCACTCTAACAAGTGATATTAGAGCTGGTGGTTTCAGCATTGGATCAAGTTGACGTGCGAAAGAGGAAACACGAGGTGTCACACCCAGAATTTCCATCCAAAATTCTGGATTTTTATTGTGTCTAAATCCTCGTCTAGGAATCAACCGAGGCACACATGACGTCATTGATAATCAAAGTAATTGTTTACATATCAAAAGTATTTATTACAGAGGCGAATGGTACCTCTCAAAAATAATAAAGTTCTAACAGCAGAAAGTAAACTAAGACGACGTGACGAAACCCACTCCACGAACTTGACCGAGCTCCCGCTTAATCCTCCAAGCAGTTCTCCTCGCTGAAGTACTCTTCTAAATGATGATTATTAATTACAAGATGAGTATATGAAATAATCCGCAAGCCACATAGCAAATATGCAAGTGCACAGGATAACAAAGGATGGCATAATAGGGCTCAATTTGCATAAACAACATTTAAATAAGCATTTAAGAGAGTAGTATAAACATTAATAATTACTCAATATTACTCAACACTGTACTGCTCTCCAAAACAGTATAGACCCAAATACTCCCGCCTAGAGCTAAACATGATTCATCCTTTAGTAGCCAAATTGAGATAATATGGGACTAATCACAGAAAACATTGCTAGGCTCTCCCTTAACCGTGGGCACAGCTATTCGAATAGTTTACTCTAGCCAGAGGTGTACCAATTTACCCACAAGACACAACTCCACAACACATCACTGTGTGCCTCAATACCACCACGGTATCTCAGAAAGGAATTCTAACAGGATTATCCATGTAACTCACACAATAGGAGAGCCTCCCGTCGAACCTCCGGTCTCCTGTAGGGGTGATCAAGTGCCTTCCCGCGAGACGGCTCCACGCCCGAAGCATGGTCTTATTTTCACTGCCATGTGTAGACTTATATCAGCCACAAACATGCCCTGGTGCCTTCTATTGAACTCAGCACACTTCAAACTCCTGCTATCCCATTCTAACTTGTGGTTAGCACGAGTGTTGCTTTTCAACAAGTAGTTCATGAACCAGTCCTTAACTGTCACGAGCACCGCTAGCAACATTCACAACCCTGGTGCTCGCAACCCACCATTTATCCATATTTTAGTGGATCATTAAATCATCCTTGCAAGATCACCGTCGTACGTCGAACCATTATTTCATGTGAGACAATAGCAATTATCAAGCCTTTAGTGATATCCCAATAATTATTCAACAGTTTGCTAAGCATGGCTAAGCAGGGTCCTAGAGTTATTCTAGCTAACCAGTAAATAAAGCTAGCTAGTCACATTTGTCCCATAGATACAATGTCAAGTAATCAAGTCAAAGAGGTCATATCATAACCAAAGATTAGGGTTTCAAATTTCCGATGACATTCCAAAGTAAATGCAGAGTTGAAAGGAAATATAGCTTTAAACATAGGAATAATATGCTCGAAGGGATTTAGGAATCTGTGTGACTTGCCTCGCTGCTCTGCCCACACTTCGGGACTCTCCTTGAGAAACTATGACTCTTCCTGAATGTCGGCGGCTTAAGGCAATAAACAAAAAGAGCAATATAGTACATCAACACACATGAACAGTACCATATTATATTTTTAATGGGTAGATCTTGATTTTCAAAGAATTTTGCAAGTTGAATCACCCCAAACGGAGTTTGGATGAATTAGTTATGAATTTTAGAAGTTTAAACCCTTTTAAAAGCTTTTAAAAGAATTAAACTGATTTATTGCGTCATTGGTGAATTAATTTAACTCGGGAAAAGGTTTTATGACATCATCAGAGAGAGAGAGAGCTCTCGGCTGACCAGTGGGGCCCATTGGCCACAAGAGGGAGGGCGGCGGCACGGGACCCTATGGTTGCCGGCGATCGGCGGCACGGCAGCGCGCGGTGAGGACGGGAACAGGTAGAGGAGATCGCGGCGATGCTTACCAAGGGCAAAATGGCGAGGATTGGCGACGAGGGAGGCCAGCAGCGAGCATCTAGTGGCAGCGGTCTTCGGGTTCCCGACGGAGACGGGGCTCCGGCGATCTCCGTCGATCCAGGGACGGCGGCCTAGCTTCCGTGGGCTACGGCGAAGCTAAGCGAGGCGGAGGCGAACTCCAACGGCGACCAAAGCGGCGGCGACACGTGACCGGGTCTTGGCGGCCGCGGCGGAGCGAGCTCGAGACGCGAGAAGGCGGCTAGGGCTCAATCTAGTGCACGGGAAAGCTCCTAGGGGTCTTGGGCTTGCTATTTAAGGCAGAGAGGGGCGGAGTCCGGCTTGGGTTCGGCGAGATACGTGGTGGTGACAGATTAGGGATATGGGTCCGAGTCAGGAAGCTTCGGGTCTCCTTAACCGACGGCGATAGGGCTCCGGTTTTCTTGAGGATAAGGTAGAGGAGGACCGGTGCTCTGTTTTCCCTCAACCAATTTGATCCAAGGCCAACCGATGCGAGCGGATTCCGTGGGATTGCGGCGGCGGCGCTCGGGGATTAACAGGACTCTTCCCGGTGAGAGGTTGAAGACGACCCGATAGGTGGGGCCCACCTATCGGCGAGGCGCGAGCGACGCGGCGGCCGCAAACCGTGGGCCGAGCGCATGCGTGGAAAGGGGTTAAGTGCACCGTAATGGGCCGGATTTGGCCCATGCATAGGGAGGGATTTTTATTTTCCTTTTCTTTTGTTTTAATGCTGTGAACTCAATTTAATTCACCACAAATACTTCCCTTAATCAAATAAATCCCAGAAAATTCCAGGAAATAGATAATTAAGCAAAGAATTTTATAAAATTATTTCCAAGCTCATTTTGCTATAGATTTTTCTCTGATTTTATTATTTACACTCCTTGTGACTTTTAATTTAATTTCTAAAATTCCTTTTTATATTTATTTTTATGTGGGGTTAAATTCAGGGTGTTACACGAGGTGAGATCACACATCAGCCATGGCAATAGGATCGATGGCAGCAACGAGGACGTTGCAAAGGTGATGGTCTCATCTCGCGATCCGAATGGCGATGGTGGGACGTGACCGGAAGACAGGGCCGGGCCTGATCGAAGGCGACCGGAGAGATCGGAGGGGGTAGCGCTATGAACAGTTTGCCCGACACACACAGCGATCGCAGATCCACGGCTGTAGGGAGGCTAGCGGAAAGGCGAAGCCAGCGAGTGTGGCGCGGCACAGTGGACGTGCAGGGCTGAGGACGACGTGGTCGTGGACAGTGAACACGAGTGTGCAGGGCCGAGGACGGCGTGGTCGTGGACGGTAAACATGACGGCTGCGACTGCGGAGCGTGCATAGGCATGGACAGCGTGTATGGAGTACGCGCTATACACATAAGTAATGCAGAATTGAAGGGAAAAGCTATGGCTAATATGGTAACTACTTCAAGTGACTCAGATAGCGATGGTAATCTTCTCACTACGTTATAGTACAGTCAAATGAACCCTTTATGAAGAAGGGTTAATATTCCGAGCTAATCGGAATAAGAAGACCATGGAGATCATGAAGGGCAAGATGACTGTGATGACTGGAGAGAAGGTGGAGTTGCATCTTTACAAGTTACAAGGGTGCATCATTGCAGGTGGAGTCCAGGAGGAAGCAGTTACTGGGATAGCTGTTGCTTTTGGTGGTGGCGAGTCTGGCGCAGACTCGTCAGGCGGCTCGCGGTGAAGCTGCAAAATAAGACTGTGAGAAAACACTGAGATAGGGAGAACGTCGCCCTTCGTGCTAGGGTCGACGATGCGTGTTTCACTAGCGCATAACAATGGCGCAAAACATATACATATATGCGGCGTGAGATGGAGCTCGGCCAGGGTTGTTACAAAACAAACTTAATCTCTTTCTTTCTATCTAAACCGCCGGCCAAGCCTCATCCACCCAAGTTTGTTACATGTGATGATGATTTACAACACTCCCCCTCAATCTAAACTTCTAATGTTGAGATTGCTTCTAAACATCTCCAGTTGCTTCAATGTCAGCGGTTTGGTGAAGCCATCGGCCATTTGATCTTGAGAGGAAATATACTCTATCTCGAGTAGCTTATTAGCCACTCGTTCTCGAACAAAGTGATAGTCTACTTCTATATGCTTTGTACATGCATGAAAAACAGGATTAGCTGAAAGATATTTAGCTCCAAGATTATCACACCATACCTTTGCATTCTTAGGAGTTTGTACTCCAAGTTCTTGAAGTAGTGTCTAGATCCACATTAATTCTGTAGTTGCATTTGCCAGTGCTTTATACTCAGCCTCTGTACTGGATCTGGATACTATAGCCTATTTACATGCACTCCATGAGACAAGATTTGGGCCAAGACATACTGCAAAGCCTCTAGTTGACCTTCTATCATCAAGAGAGCCTGCCCAATCTACATCTGTAAAAGCACTGACTAGCAGAGAACTAGATTTGCTGAACTTTAGCCCCATGTTCACTATATATTTCAAATACCTCAAGATTCTTTTAACCGTTCCCCAATGAATCGTTGTAGGAGCATGCAGAAACTAACACACCTTATTAACTGAAAAGGAGATATCTCGTCTGGTTAAAGTTAGATACTATAGAGCCCCTACTATGCTTCTGCATTGAGTGGCATCACTAGAACCAAGAGGATCCCCTTCATATAAAGACAATTTTTCTGAAGTAGATAAAGATGTGTTTACTGGTTTACTGTCACTCATACCAGTTCTCTTTAGCAAGTTGGCAATATATTTTCCTTGTGACAATAAGAGACCATTGGTTACCTTATTCACTTCTATACCGAGGAAATAATGGAGGTCTCCTAGATCTTTTAGAGCGAAATCCTCCTTGAGATCCTGCAGCAGAGCCGTGACTGCACTTTGTATAGAACTGGCTACAATAATGTCATCCACATAGATCAAAATAAATATGGTGACATTTCTTTTATCATAGTAGAACAGAGATGTATCAGCCTTAGATGGTTTAAAACCTAACTGTTGTAGTTTTCCACTCAATCTTGCATACCAGGCCCTCGGAACTTGCTTTAAGCCATATAAAGCTTTATCTAGTTTGCATATGAAATTGGGTTGAGAGGAACTTTCATACCCTGGTGGTTGTTTCATATACACCTCTTCTTCTAACACACCATGTAGGAAGGCATTCTGAACATCCAGTTGATGCAGACTCCAGCCCTTGGATACAGCTATAGACAAAACCGTTCTGATAGTGGCAGCTTTAACAACAGGGCTAAAGGTATCCTCATAGTCTATACCATACCTCTGTTTAAATCCTTTTGCTACCAGCCTAGCTTTATATCTGTCTAGACTACCATCTGCCTTCCCTTTAACCTTATAGACCCATTTACAATCAATAACATTTCTTCCTTGTTGTGGGGGAACTAGATGCCATGCTTTATTTTTCATTAAGGTAGTATATTCTATATCCATAGCATTCCTTCATCTTTTATCACTTGGGCCTCATCTAAACTCTGTGGTTCACTGGTAGAGGAAAAACACCCATATCGTATGGTCCCATCAGAATATACCTTTGGTTTCCGAATGCCGCCTTGGAGACGTGTGCATGGTCTGTCCCCTCCCCCCTGATCACATCGGAGCAGGCTCGACAGATGCTGTGGGGGCATCCTCAGGATTAGTGGTGTCAACCTCTGCTCGGGCAGATGCGTCTGCACCGACATCATGGGCCAGGGAGTCACTCCTAGGGGAACCACTATTGAGCGGGGATAGGGGCTCGCCAACCCGCTCGATGGACTGGGACGAGACGGCAGGAGACGTGTCATCTGATGGTTGGGTGGCAGCGTCCTCTGCCGCTGCGCCTGGTTTGGTCAGAGTCTGACTAGGCTGGGCTGCTTGCAGCGCTGATCCCGATAGGGATTCTCCTGACCGGTGTGCAGGGGCTGATCCCGAGAGAGATACTCCTCCAGTTTCTGCTTCTTCCACACCACCAAGTGTCCCAAAATTTTTTGCATTCTCACAAGAACCATTAGGAGCATTAGCGGTATTAGTGCAATCAAACACACAGTCACTCAGGTGCTCTACCCCATGGATGTGTGGCACAAGATCAGGTAGAAGCAAGGATATTTCTGCCTTTAGGTGTGCTCCTGCATTGGGCTTTAGTGTAGAGAAAGGGAAGACATTGTCATCAAAAATTACATCTCGAGAAACATATATTCTTCTAGAAGAAACATCAAGACACTTAAATCCCTTATGCATAGAGCTGTAGCCAAGGAAGACACATTGTTTAGAACGAAATTGGAGTTTATGGGTATTATAGGGGTGCAGGTTAGGCCAACAAGCACAACCAAATGTTCAAAGAGCAGAATACTCAGGTTTTTGATTAAACAGGCACTCAAGGGGAGTGTCAAAAGCAATCACTTTGCTTGGAACCCAATTGATAAGATATGCGGCAGCTAGGAATGCTTCATCCCATAATTTCAACGGCATGGATGCATGTGCAAGGAGAGATAAACCTACTTCAACTATATGTCTGTGTTTTCTCTCTGCTGAGCCATTTTGTTAGTGAGTATGGGGACAAGAGACATGATGAGATATGCCTACTTTGCTGAAAAAAGAATGAAGTTTCTGATATTCTCCTCCCCAATCAATTTGCATGGCTATGATATTGCGATCAAAAAGTCTTTCAACCAAGTGTTGTAACTCATGGAATATTTAGAAAACCTCAGATTTAAACCTGAGGAGGTAAACCCATGTAAATTTGCTGTAATCATCCACAAAACTAACATAATATTTTTTTCCTCCAACAGAGGTGGGCGCAGCACCCCATATATCAGAGAAAATGCGTTCTAACGGAAACTTGGAGACACTAGTGGATTTATTATATGGAAGTTGATGACTCTTGGCCATCTAACATGCATCACAAATAGACTCTTTATTGGACTCGCCATGATATGGCAGATTATTCCTACTAATGACCTTGGAGACGATAGGATTTGAGGGATGACCTAGGCGACTATGCCACCTTGAGAAAGATGGGGTCACACCATATACTTGTTTTGTTGGGGAAGCCAATGGTAGAGGATAGAGCCCTTGATGACACCTTCCCTCAAGCATTGTGCTCCTTGTGGCTCGGTCCTTAACCAAAAAATATTTTCCATGAATTTCAACAAAGGCAGAGTTATCCAAGGCAAGTTTAGAGGCAGATACAAGATTTTTTGTGGCTTGAGGCACATGTAATATATTTTTAAGATGGAGTGTGCGCATAGGGGTATGAACAACAGAATGACCTATGTGCTCGATTTTCATACCTGCCCCATTTACTGTGTGCACCTAATCATTGCCTCTGTATTTGTCGTGGATGGTGAGCTTGTCAAGTTCACTGGTAATATGATCCGTTGCACCCGAATCTATATACCAGTTTGAATCAACTCCATAGGCATGAGATGCAGCAGCTGCCACATGTCATTCATCGGGCACATAGTTTTCATCGAACCTATGCCAACACTCAGCCGCCACATGGCCCTGTTTGCAGTAGACTTGGCAGACAGGCCTGGTGTTGGCTCGTTGCTGTCCACTGCCTCGTCCTCCACGGCCAGCTCCACCACTGGTGGCACCGTACCCACCGTGGTTGCCGCGCCCATGGTTTGCACCACCACGGTTGGAGAAGCCACCATGGTTGCCGCATCCTGCTGCATTAGACGTTGCGCCTCCTCGCCTTAGATCCATCCTGTTTTCAAAATTCAACAATTGTGAGTATACTTCTGATAAAGAAATTGGATCAGCCCTAGCAACCAAGGCTGAAACAACAGGATCAAATTCGTCATCTAGACCATTGAGGATATAGGCAATCAAATCCTCATTGTCTAGCGGCTTTCCAATCGCTGCAATTTCGTTTCCGTAGGCTTTTATCTTTCCGAAGTGTTCAGAGATCGTCATCGTCCCCTTTTGTGTGGTGGTGAGCGACAGCCGCAAGTTGATAGATCGTGCGCGTGTTCTTGAATTGAACATCCCTTCAATTGTCGCCCATCCTTTTGCTGCTGTCTGCGCCGTGGCAACCTGAGAGAGTATATCTCTCGACAACGAAGAGAACAGGAAGCCAAGGACCTGTTGATCCGTGGCAAATCATTCTTCATATGCTGGATTGGAAATCTTGATCATCTTGTCATCTTCTTGCTTCTGGCCGATCTGCTGGGTGGGGGCGCCGGTCTTGCCGATTAGATGCCCCTCAAGGCGTGCTCTGCAAATCGCAGTCAACACCTACGCTGACCAGAGTTGGTGATTCTGCTTGTTAAGTTTTTTAGAAACATGGAACCCAAACAGTGGATTGGATGGCCTGGTGGAAGAGGAAGAGCTGGCCATGGTGAAACGATGGATTGGATCTAAACTTCAGCGCTCTGATACCATGTGAGAAAACACTGAGATAGGGAGAACGTCACCCTTTGTGCTAGGGTCAACGATGCGTGTTTCACTGGCGCAGAACAATGGCGCAGAACATATACATATATGCGGTGTGAGATGGAGCTCGGCCAGGGTTGTTACAAAACAAACTTAATCTCTATCTTTCTATCTAAATCACCGGCCAAGCCTCATCCACCCAAGTTTGTTACATGTGATGATGATTTCCAACAAAGACAACCCAAGTCTGGAGAACCGGTGGATCGACATGGTGGGTAAGGTGGAGTACATTTGCCAAGATGGAGTTTGTTAGAATGGGTGTCGAATATATTAGTCCTATTAGGTTACAGTTGGACTTGGAGTTGTATTAGGTGGTAGGGGATGGAGTTAGCATCGGACTTTGTAACCCGACAATCCTTTAAGTAGAGAGGGTGGCGCCACAGTGTAACTATAGTAATGACAATGTAGCGCAGGCGCGCAGGGAAAGGATGGTGACAAGGCCATGGACTCATAGTGGCTAGGGATGCTATGTTGATTGGGAAGAAGCACCCATAATCAGAGTCTCAGGTATTAGGTTTCGGCTAAACCTCATTAACAAATATCGTGTGTTCCTATGTTGTCATCTGACGTGTCTAAGTTGATCTTTGGCTGAAGAGATCGGAGATGTTAGTCGTCGTTCCGCTTTATCGGCTAACTTTTAGAACAAGAGCTAGAGGCCTAGAGCAACTATATAATTAAACAAGCACATAATCTAACCAGCAAATCATAGCAGCCAGCACCCAGCCAGCAGTAGTAGGCTAGTAGCACATAAGTAAGCACGTTCACTACAAAACTACGTAATTAGGCAATGTCATCAAATGATAAAAAAATTGATATGCTCAGCTGAACAATACATCAAGCTTCAACACAATCAACCATCTAACTAAGCAAATCATCATCCAAACGAAAGCCCCCTCCATCTCCAGTTGTTGCGGCAGTTGCAGGTCCTCCATCTCCATCTCCTGCTTCTGAATCAGCATCACTTTGTTGCTGCTCTTGTGCTCCATCTCTCTCATCATCATCGCTGTCATCTTCTTCAGCGATATCTAGAATAACAGCCGTTGTCTTCCTTGGACGCTTCTTTTTCCTAGCATAAGTGACAGAGGTAACCGCAGCAGCCCTAGGCAAGTTACGACCTCGTAGACTCAGAGTAGCACCAATAGGTTCATCAACATTAGCCCAACTGAGATCATCGCCATCAGCTGCATGAACTGGGTCACAATTGTCATCAACCCGTTCATTCTCCCACTGGAATTCTTCAAGGAGTGGATTGCATTTCTTTCCTTTGGAGCCAAGCTCTCAAATTTTTTGAAATCTATTTGTCATCTTCTGGTTGTAGCTAATATACACCTACTTATTCAACCTTTTGTGCTCTAACCGGTTCCTCTTTTTGGTATGGATCTGCACATAGAACAAAGAAAAATCACATTGGTCTGCAAGTAAAAAATCGCTTAGTACTAGTACTAGTAGCACTTACACGAGCAAATGCACTCTAATTACGCTCACATCCAGATGCCGAACAGCAAAGACTAATAATTCTTGTTGTGAAACTTTGGAGCTCATATGCTAGGCCACCATATTAAACTTTGGAGCTCACTTTCCTTGAACACTTTCTTTGGAGCTCATATCACCAGTCATCACTCATCACCAAAGAAAGTGTTCAAGGAATAAGGGAATGAACTATAGTTAAACTTTATAGGATTCTTTTTATCTCTATCTCTTATTGCTAATAGTTTGGAGAAGCAATCGCCTTCAGACCTCTCATAATCTTCGGTTTGCTTACTAATATTAGCATGTTCATTTTCATCAATCACCATCTTCCATAGAACATCTCATTGAACATGGATCTTAGACTTGCAGCTTGTCTCTTGTCTTTTTCCCTTATGGAAAAGAACTTGCCTGGATTCAATTATAGTGCTGCACCATACAGCTTTTGCTCCATTTGGATGTCCCACCTCTTGTTATAGCACTCCAACACCTCTTTAAGTAAAGTGGGTTTGTCTTTCAAAACATTCTTGATGGAGCTCTTTGCATAATCCATGGCCACCATGATCTCTAGAGCTGGCCTCACTAGATCTCCACCTATCCTTTTCTCATTTGATCAACAATCCTCCCAGCCTGGTCTTGTGCATGAACTATCAGCTGCGGTGCTATCATGTTCGTCCTCCTCTAGCTTTATTCGTAATATGACGATCTTGGACCTACCTCTCCACTCTCCACTCATCACGTCATCCAAGGACGTGGAGCTGCTGCTCGTCCACGTGGTCGGTGTTCTCCTCTTTTGATCTAGACTTGGATAACAATGTTTTGATGTCGCTTGGCTGCTTGGTGTCAACAACGTGCCCCCCCTCACGAAGCAACCACCACGTGCGCACAAGTCTTGTCTGACAGCATCTGACAGTTGATAACCTGGCACCAAGAGTGATATAGATATGATAGGCACGGTATCCCATTATCTAGCATTTTTGTTTGTTTATTTTGGCCGTTGTGCGGGATTGACAATAGACAGGGTCCGATGTCTCGGTCGCTAGTTCACTACCTAGCGAACGTTCGCGAAATAGGTATGCTGACTGTCACTAACGTACTACTCGCGAGTCGCGCAGGACCGTCTCCCCTCGCGCTCCCGGCGCCGCCGCTCGCCTTCCCTCCTGCCCCCCTCGCGGTCCCGGGCGCTGCCGCCTCCTCCCGACAGAGCCGGCGCCTCCTCCCTCTGCGTCGGGCCCGAGTCCTTCCCTCGCTGTCGGCTGCGGCCCCCAGAAGCCCACTCCTCCCGCCGCCGGCTTCGCCAAGGAGCTTCCTCAGGCGGTCACCTCCCTCCTCCGTGAAGGTATGTGAACCCATTGGCATAGTTGCAAATTATAAAGTTGAATACGGATGTTTCTACATGTATATGCAAAAGGATATTTCAGGCAGTAGTTCACCCATAAGTTACAGCCCTAGCAACCAGCCAAGTTCTCCGAAAGCCGGAGTGCCAAACACCCTCATTGCCTTTTTAGAATCCCACAACCTCTAGCTGCTTCTCCACCATAAGCTGGGCAAGCTGCTTTTGGAGAATTGTAGCCCAAACAAAGGGTAAGACCTGCTTCTGAATCTGATTCTGCTGACCGGGGGGTAAGCCACAAGGATCTGGAGCTAGATCCCTCCAAAACATGCATCTGCTCTGAACTCCAGATAGTCCGGACTCCAGAGTGATTGCAGCATCTGTTTATTAGAGCAATGTTACCTAGTTAATTCTGTTTTGCTTGAAACTCACGGTCAATCTGGTTTTGTTCCACCACAGATTGCAGATATGCCCCAGAAGAAGACAAGTCCAGAAGGTGATAGCAAACCTTTTTCTGTTCTATATGCATTCTTCCCTTTTATTTTAGATTATTCTAGCTGTGGAGGCTTTATTGTTCAACAATATCTCTATTTGTTTATGCTCACCTTGAATCCTTACTTGTTTGTTTAATTCCTTCGATGGTGCTTTGTATGTGGAGAGTTTATTGTTCGGCGATGATTCTAGTGATTCTGAAGCGGATGTTGACAAAGATGATACTAGCTATTTTAAGGGGGCAATAAACAAGGATGATTCCAGTGATCCAGAGGATTTCACAGAGGAAGGCCTGAGTGCAAAAGAGGTGGCATTAAGCATATCCAAATCTGTCGTGTCCCTTATTTCTTCTGTTGGTAATCTTACTGATCTTTACTTATGTAGGCTTAATGCCTTCCTTTTTTTTTTTACAAAATTTGCATACGAGCATTTGTTGGTTCTACTAGTTGCTTTCCACAGACAGGGAGGTTCTATTTACTTGCTCAGGGACAGTGGTTGATCATGTGGGTTCTGCAACATGGATACTCACCTCTGCTACTCTGGTTAGGAAACGTGACAATGACTATGATGCTTATCAAGGGGGTGATGTTAAGGTCAATATAACAACAGTTTCCTGTTTGTTTTGATACATTCTCTTTCAATTTGATTTGTAACAAGGTTTTAGTTTGTTGACTGCAGATTGAAGTACTTCTGCACAACAAAAGAATCATTGAGGGGTGCTTAGCAATGTGCAGTTTGCAGTATAATATAGCTGTTGTCACCATTGAGCCACAATTTGATCTTCCTTTGGTGAAACTTCATGACCTTCCTGGCTGTGTAATGTACGGGCGCACGTACACGCGGCGTCGCAGGGCACGCGATGTGCGCCGCGCTGCTGATCGAGCAGCACGCCTGAGTCAGCCGGGGATCACGTCAAGTGGCTAAGATTAGAAGGAAGAAAGTAATTGGTTGTTTCCTTTTTGTTACTTTCCTTTGGCAGTCCTTAAGTTTAGGAAGAGTGGTTGGGCCGGAGGCCATATATTCCTGTAACCGCACATTGAGAGATTAAGCAAGAATCATTCAGTCTAATCTCCTACCTCTTCTCTAAGCCACGAGCCTGGGGGCAAAACCCGGCGAGTGTTCAGCGACGTGGGGGCATAACCCCGTCGTGTTTATCACGGAGCGCGGGTACGAGCTTCGTAGTCGAGGCCCGGCGTCCTGCCGCATACCGCCCTTGACAACCTGGTATCTCAGTCTCGTCGATCCTCTCCCATCACATCCACCCAATCCTCCACAGCCGCCGCGCAACCAGCCCGCCAGCCGCGACCATCTCCTCCTTCCCCGTCCACAGCCACCTCTTCATCGCCAGCCATGGGCGATCAGCCCTCCATTGCCGACGTGATGAAGCTGCTCCAGACACTCACCACCGATATGTCCAAGATGCAAAACGACATGGCGACCATGCAGGAGAAGATCGGCTCTTCCGCCGACTCCACCGTTCACTCCGACGGCCAGCACCCACCGGATCGCCCTCCGCGATTCCAGAAGATGGACTTTCCGCGATTCGACGGCAAGTCCGACCCACTGATCTTCCTGAATCGGTGTGAGTCCTATTTCGTCAGCAGCGCACCATGCCGGAGGAGAAGGTGTGGATGGCATCGTACAACCTGGAGGATGTGGCCCAATTGTGGTTCCTCCAACTCCAGGAGGATGAAGGCACGCCGCCGTGGGGTCGCTTCAAGGAGCTCCTCAATCTTCGGTTCGGCCGGCGCTGCGATCCGCGCCGCTGTTCGAGCTCACGGAGTGCCGACGCACCGGATCGGTGGAGGAATACTCCAACCGTTTCCAGGCTCTTCTTCCGCGGGCTGGTCGACTGGAGGAAAGCCAGCGTGTCCAGCTGTACACCGGAGGTTTGCTGCCTCCGCTGAGCCATCAGGTGCGCGTCCACACGCCGGAAACCTTGGCCGCGGCCATGAGTTTGGCCAGGACGTTGGAGCTGATCGAACTGGATCGGATCAGCCAACTGCCTCCTCGGGCGGCTCCGCGGGCGATCCTGCTAGCCCCGCCTCCACGACCAGTGCTGCCAACGGGCGCCGCGCCCCCTCCGCAGGTGCTCCCGGTGCCGGCCCTCCCAGCGCGCCGCAGAGCTGGCCCTTCCGGCGCCCCCACCCCGCGGCGCGGCTGGGCCATCCAAGCGGCTCTCGACGGAAGAACAAGCGGAGCGACGTCGTCTTGGCCTGTGTTACAACTGTAACGAGCCATACTCACGCGGGCACAATCGGGTGTGCCGCCGCATCTTCTACATTGACGGCATCGAGTTGGAGGACGCGGCTCCGGCGGCCGCCGATGCCGACCTCGCTGCACCGCTGTTCTCCCTTCGAGCAGTGGCTGGTATGGCCATTTGTGACTCCATGCAGGTGCGCGTGACAGTGGGCGCGGTGACGCTTACTGCCCTGCTGGACACCGGCTCCACGCACAACTTCATCGCAGAGGCGGCTGCAGCGCGCTCGGGGCTCGCCGTCCAGTCCAGCCCGCGCCTCACCGCCACCGTGGCCAATGGCGAACGCATCGCATGCCCGGGCGTCCTCCGTCAGGCCCCGATCGCCATTGCTGGCGAGAACTTCTGCGTCGACCTCTACGTGATGCCGCTCGCCGGCTACGACGTCGTCCTCGGCACCCAGTGGATGGTTACGTTGGGCAAGATGGTGTGGGACTTGACCACGCGCACCGTGGCCTTTACGCGCCATGGCCGCACTATCTGCTGGGAGGACGTGGCCGCACAGCGAGCACCGCGCCTCTCCAACATCACGGCGCCGGCAGCCTTGCTGGAGGAGCTGCTGACCGCGTTCGGCGGCCTCTTCGCCGAGCCCACCGGGCTGCCACCGCCACGTGCACGTGACCACAATATCGTCTCAAGACGGGCGCGCTGCCAGTGGCCGTCCGGCCGTACAGGTACCAAGCGGCCCACAAGGATGAATTGGAGCGGCAATGCACCGCGATGATCGAGCAGGGCATCGTGCGGCGCAGCGACTCCGCGTTCTCGTCCCCGGTCCTCCTCGTCAAGAAACCGGACGGGTCGTGGCGTTTCTGCGTCGACTACAGGGCGCTCAACGCGCTCACCGTCAAGGACGCGTTCCCCATCCCCGTCGTCGACGAGCTGCTGGACGAGCTCCATGGGGCGTGCTTTTTCACCAAGCTCGATCTGCGTTCGGGGTATCACCAAGTCCGCATGCGTCCGGCTGACGTACACAAGACGGCGTTCAGGACTCATGACGGCCTGTACGAGTTCTTGGTCATGGCGTTCGGGCTGTGCAACGCCCCCGCCACGTTCCAAGCGTTGATGAATGACGTCCTTCGGCCCTTCCTACGCCGCTTTGTGCTTGTGTTTTTTGACGACATTCTGATTTACAGTCGTACATGGGCGGATCACCTACGCCACCTGCGCGCCGTCTTCGGGGCGCTCCAGCAGCACAAGCTCTTCGTGAAGCGCTCCAAATGCGCGTTCGCGGCGTCTTCCGTCGCGTACCTCGGCCACGTGGTGTCGGCCGCGGGCGTCGCCATGGATCCGACAAAGGTGCAGGCTGTGCGGGACTGGCAGCAGCCACGATCCGCGCGAGCCGTGCGCGGCTTCCTGGGACTTGCCGGGTACTACCGGAAGTTCGTGCACAACTACGGCACCATCGCCGCGCCGCTCACCGCCCTGCTCAAGAAGGACGGGTTCGCTTGGTCGCCCGACGTGGCTGCTGCGTTCACCGCGCTCAAGGCGGCGGTCTCCTCTGCCCCGGTGCTCACCATGCCGGACTTCTCCAAGACTTTCGTCGTCGAGTGCGACGCATCCTCGCACGGCTTCGGGGCGGTGCTGGTCCAGGACAGCCACCCGGTGGCCTTCTTCAGCCGGCCTGTGGCCCCCCGGCACCGAGCTCTCGCGGCGTACGAGCGCGAACTGATCGGCCTCGTCCAGGCCGTGCGCCACTGGAGGCCCTACCTTTGGGGGCGGCGCTTCGAGGTCAAGACAGATCATTACAGCCTCAAGTACTTGTTGGATCAGAGGCTGTCCACGATCCCGCAACACCATTGGGTCGGGAAACTCCTCGGCTTCGACTTCACTGTTGAGTACAAGCCGGGGCATACAAATGCCGTGGCAGACGCCCTGTCGCGCCGCGATACTCCGGAGGAGGGCTCGGTGATGCTGCTGTCCGGACCGCGCTTCGACTTCCTCGACCGCCTTCGCCAAGCTCATGCCTCCAATCCGGAGCTCGTTGCCCTACAGGACGCCATCAGCCGCGGCTCCAAGTCGCAGCCCTGGGCCTTCACCGACGGGCTGGTCCACTACGGCGGACGGCTGTACCTGCCACCTGACTCACCGCTGCTGCAGGAGGTGCTGCGGGCGGTCCATGAAGAGGGCCATGAGGGCGTCCAGCGCACGCTGCACCGACTCCGCCGCGACTTCCAATTCCCTAACATGAAACGTGTGGTGCAGGACCTTGTTCGTACGTGTACAGTGTGCCAGCGCAACAAGCCGGAACATCTCCACTCGGCCGGACTGCTGCTGCCACTACCGGTGCCACAGGGTGTTTGGTCGGACATCGCCATGGACTTCGTCGAGGCGCTGCCGGCGCGTCCGGGGCAAGTCAGTCATCTTGACGGTGGTGGACCGTTTCAGCAAGTACGCGCACTTTATACCCCTGGCGCACCCGTACTCGGCGGAGACTGTGGCCCAGTCCTTCTTCTCCGAAATCGTTCGGCTGCACGGCATTCCGCAGTCCATCGTCTCCGACCGCGACTCCGTGTTCACCTCCAATTTCTGGGACGAGCTGATGCGCTTGAGTGGCACCAAGCTACAGATGACGACGGCTTTCCACCCACAGTCGGACGGGCAATCGGAGTCCGCTAACAAAGTCATCATCAATGTACCTTCGATGCTTGACAGGTGATCGTCCCCGGCGACTGGCTACGCTGGCTTCCATGGGCGGAATACGTCTTCAACACCGCTTCCAGTCGTCGTTGCGCGACACGCCGTTCCGCGTCGTCTACGGTCGCGATCCACCATCCCTGCGCACCTATGCGCATGGTGACCCGGGTGCCGGCGGTGGCCGCACGCTGGGGGAACGCACGGAGTTCTAGAGGACATTCGGCACCGGCTCGAGCAGGCCCAGGCCATACAGAAGCGCCACACGACCGTCTCCACCGCGCGGTCACCTACCAGGCAGGCGACTGGGTCCTGCTTCGACTTCGTCAGCGGCCTACTGCATCCATGCCCCAGGCATCGGCTGGAAAGCTCAAGCCTCGCTTCTACGGGCCATACCGCGTCGTCGAGCTCATCAACGACGTTGCAGTCCGCCTGGCCCTACCTCCTCAAGCTCGCCTCCACGATGTCTTCCACGTTGGGCTCCTCAAGAAGTTCCATGGCACCCCACCGCAAGAACCACCAGCCCTCCCTCCTGTTCGCCATGGTGCGATCGTTCCAGAGCCGGAGCGGGCTGTCAAGTCACGCTTGGCGCGCGGAGTGCGCCAGGTTCTCGTTCAGTGGAAGGGGGCGTCACCAGCTTCAGCAACCTGGGAGGATGTCGACTCGCTCCGCGCCCGATATCCCCAATTTCAGCTCGAGGACGAGCTGCCTCTCGAGGAGGGGAGAGATGTAATGTACGGGCGCACGTACACGCGGCGTCGCAGGGCACGCGATGTGCGCCGCGCTGCTGATCGAGCAGCACGCCTGAGTCAGCCGGGGATCACGTCAAGTGGCTAAGATTAGAAGGAAGAAAGTAATTGGTTGTTTCCTTTTTGTTACTTTCCTTTGGCAGTCCTTAAGTTTAGGAAGAGTGGTTGGGCCGGAGGCCATATATTCCTGTAACCGCACATTGAGAGATTAAGCAAGAATCATTCAGTCTAATCTCCTACCTCTTCTCTAAGCCACGAGCCTGGGGGCAAAACCCGGCGAGTGTTCAGCGACGTGGGGGCATAACCCCGTCGTGTTTATCACGGAGCGCGGGTACGAGCTTCGTAGTCGAGGCCCGGCGTCCCTGCCGCATACCGCCCTTGACAGGCTGTTATTCCATGCTGTGTCGGCCTGTGATATCTGTAGCTCGTAACTTAAGTCAAAGACTTTACTAGTGAGATGTGGGGAGATGACCCGTGAATGTAGCAAATTGGACTGCAATGAGCTTTTGGTCTGCACTTGTCCTGTTAGTAAGGTAAACGGATCATCATTATTTAGAAAATCAATACAGAAGATCAGACTGCTTAAAGATACTGTTAATCCAGTTAGTTTTTATAGATGGGTAAGCTATCATGTATAATTCGCTGAATATTAAGAAAATATCTGTTGCTTTTGATGTATTACTAGGGTATTTTCAATTGTTGGTCCAACTATTCCACTAGTTATTAATTCAGAAAATTAGTAATAATAATAAGCATTATTAGTTTGTTGTCATGGTGATACCTTTAAATTACGTACTGGCACTTAATTGTGTATGTTTATGTGCCTATTATTATGACTAAAGGATTGTCCATTCAGTTCCGATTAATTTCCAGATAATGATTAATCTTTTGGCACGCATATATTTTTTACAACAGCTCTCCATAATTGGTTAAATTGCAGGTTAATCAAGTAATCAACTGAGCTGGATCATTATGATATACTAATATTATATGCTGCTGTGTGGGCAGTGCCATCATTAAAGGGAAGATTCATTTCACTACATACAATCTTGTTCCAGGTTTTCATTGGGGGCCTTGTCATGTATTTTGAAAGGAGGATCCTTGGCATCACTTTTTATGACAAGGATGCTATTCCATTCTTGCCTACTGAGATTGCAGTGAGATGCTTGGAACACTACAAGAATTTCAGGTATGTTTTTTCTCTTTGGGTTTTAATGATACGATATGCACTTTGCCAGTCTATAATATTGTTATCCCCACACACATGTACATCTGTGCATACCTGAGCAATCTGGATTCTTCATTCTTTTGAATAAGTTGTTAGCTTAGACAAAGCGAGTAAGCTCTGATGCAGCATGAAGGTGCAATCTAGTTTGAGACAATGTGTTTCTAGTTGTCAAGTTCTATGATTCACTATCATTCAATCCTGCGAGTAATTTCTGTTGTCTCAATATGTTAAACCGCTCTGTGGCTATACCCCATTTGGAATTTGCGCTTATATGATTCAAGTACTTCCGAAAAACTATACACACGAAAAACAATGGAAAAAAAATGGTTACATGTGCATTGTGCAAGGGAAGATAAATAAGTCGAAGAAAGACAACTTTCCTTTTTTTTTTGGGTAACGTCCAATTTGGTCGTTGAACTTTGCTCGAAGTCCATTTTTTACCCTCAACTACAAAAACCGGTTGTTTTTTACCCCCCAACTTTCAAGATTGGACAAATAACACCCTAGAACATAGTTTTTAGTGGTTTTGTTTCAAATGGAGGTGGTTTTCCTAGTTCATACTCTTATTATGCATATTTTGCTAATGTAGATTTCACTTAATTAGTTCGACAAAAATGAAACTTACCTAATTGAAGTTCAATAGACTTCAAGCAAAGTTCAAGGGCCAAAAAAGGGCTTTACACTTTTTTTTTATAGAACATATGTAATGTCATGTGGGGGATTTCATATACGCGTAGGGGATGGCAGGTCTAGCCCGAGTCCACGTCCAAGACCAAGACGACGACGTTGTCTTAAAATTTGTTTGCTGTTTTTAGTTTATGAAATTAAGTCGTACTAGAGATAAGTTGTTAGGAGAGATTGAGTCATATTAGAGATAAATTGTTAGGAGAGTCTGCATTAGGGATAAGATGGTTAGGTGCTAAATAGAGGGATCTATATATCAAATCATGAATCAAGCAAGAAGTTATTAATCTCTAATCTCTCTCTCTCTCTCGAGTTCTTCCTCTTATGCTCCCGTCCTCCCACGCGCATTGCTTTTCTTTCTCTATTATCTCATCGTCGGCCGTTGTCGCCTACTTTTCACCAGCATAGCTTACGGCCATTGCCAGGCCGTGACCCTACGCATGCGTCCATGTCGACGTCCAACCAGAACAACGATGTTGTTGGACAGAAATTGGACATCATGGACAAGACGATAAAAAGCCTTGAGAGCAGCAAGGCCGCCGCCGACCAAGACGCCAAGGGAATTTTCTCACATCCAGGAGGAGGACGCAATGATAGATCGTCGAACGGCAAGGGTCCCCGCTACCACTAGTGGGATTTTCCCACCTTTGATGGCAAGGAAGACCCCACGACATGGCTGACATGGCTGAGCTGCTGCGAACAGTTTTTCCATGGCCAGCGCACCATTGAGGAGAAGGGTGTGGATCACGGCGTTAGCAGTGGCACACACGTGTCGAGCGGGAGTACGGCACGCCGCCATGGTGGTGCTTCATGGAGATGGTCGAGCTCACATTCGGCCTGCCGCTACGCTACAACAAACTCGGCACTCTCGCCGAGCTATGCCGCACCGGGACAGCATAGGAGTACCATGAGCGTTTCCTGGAACTTAGCTGCGCCAGGCGATCTTGTGTTTCAACCCGGCGATTTTGTTTGGCTTCGTCTGCTCCATCGACCAACAGCATCTTTGGGTGGACGTGGTCACTCCAAGCTCAACCCGTGCTTCTTCGGGCCATTTCAGGTAAAGGAGCGGATTGGTGATGTCGCCTATCGTTTGCTGCTACCGCCTCGTAGCCACCTCCATGATGTGTTCCATGTCAGTCTGTTGAAGCCCTTCCGTGCAGTGGCGGTTCTAGAGGGTGGTCCGGGTGGGCCTTGGACCACCCTAGAATTTGGCCCAGAAGTACCCCACCCCCAAAAAATCAGCCCACTAACTCAACAGCCCAATACTGTAGCCTTGGAAGGAAGAGAAGCAGCAGAGAAGCACAAACCAGATCGGGAGGCAGCCGCGCCACCCGTGCCCGCCTGTCGCCGCGCCGCCTGTGCCCGCCGGCCGCCTGTCGCCGCAGCCTCCCGACTTGGCCCTCCCAATTCAGCCGCCTCTGGATCCCCTCGGGTGGCTGCCTCCATCTCTCTGTTACCTGTACAGCTGTAATGCAGTACATATATATATATAAATATAAACAGAGAGCTATACTGTAGTACATATATATAAATATAAACAGAGAGAACGAGAGAGCAGGAATAAAGTAGGTACGTAGCTTTTGATCGGTCGTCAATTATTGGCAAAATTAACTTCCTGTCTTTGGTGAAATTGTAGTGCGAATTTGTTTCTTTGTCTCTTTAATTTGTGGTGCAAATTGCAGTGAGATATGAAAGGAAATGGAGATATTGCATCACTCTTTCGGAAACATGAAGCAAAGGCAAAGAAGAGGGCATTCTCTTCAGATCCTGTTGAAGAAGAAGCTCAAATTGAAGAAGAGTTAGTTCAAAGGCCACCTGTAACTGAAGTTGTTGAATCAACAAATCAAGAACAAGAAGCACCTCCAATGTATGATGTTAATCACCTTCAATTTGATCCAGGATTAAGGCCCCGAATTGGAAGCTATGATGTCAATGAACAAGATGTTGTTCGGCGTGCATATATTCTGAAAGGTCTGTTCGCACCAAAAACCACCGGGTGTGCCAAGAAGCTTGTTGATGATCTGGTTTGATGCGATTGAACATACGAAGGCCTGAGAGATCTGCTTAGCTCCAGTGCAGGTCCTAAAATCTTGAGGTTCGTAGGCGTGCCAGTCAATTTGACCCAATAATTGACAAGGAGAAAATATTAATTCAGTGAATCAATCGGCCGACATACTGATGTAGACTCCTTCCAACCGATTGCCGATAGCTCCTGTACCGAATTCCCCTGAACCGACTGCCCGACTTGCCCGGGCCCTCGCCTGTGTCCACGCCCGGGTCTTCGCCTGTTGCCCACGCTCGGGTTCTCGTCTGTTGCCCGAGCCCGGGACCTCGTGCCCGCGTCCAGCTACCAGCAGCGATCGGCCGATAAGCCGATAAAGTCTTACTTCAGCCGATGGCGCCAACCGTGCTCGCACATCGGCTACGCCTGTACCCGGGCCCTTGTCCTCGGCATGCTCGTGCTCGGGTCCTCGCTTGTGCTCCTGCCCGGGTCAGCAGCAATTGCACATCGGCTATCGGCCGATACGGACTGATGTAGGCCCCTTGTAGCCGATGGCCGATGGCACCTGTGTATCGGCTAGGAAACCGATAACGCTATAAGCAAATAGATAAGCTGTCAGTATAACATGTGCATCGGCTAGAAGCCGATGATAAAATAGATAGGCAGAATAGTAAACTAGCCGACTACCAAGGAAACACATGTGCATCGGCTAGAAAACCGATGATAATATAGATGACCAAAATAGTAAAGATAATACAGTCGGCTTTATAAAAAGATAACCTATCGGCTAAGCACTCCGATAGAACGTCGCATATACACCGATCGGCTCGACAAGGATAAATCTATTATTATCAATCTAGTAGTTCAGACCTAACTGATGCAGCACAGATTAATAATAATAAAGGAACCTCAACAAGCCGATAGACCTAATGCAACTGTGATGTAATAAGATAACTTATCGGCTATACATTCCGATAAGACACTTGCGCAAAAACCATCAACCTAGCAGGAACGATTTATCGCTGGCAGCTCAGTAGGTCGGACCCAACCGATGCAGCACGAACTGATGATAAATCGCCCCCAGTAAGCTGATAAGATCTACGCACGCGTGATGTGGTATACCTGATCGGCCCAAGAGGTCGGACCGAACCGATGCAGCCGTAGACAGGGCAGATACACCTGGGTAAGGGGTGACGAGTCTTACCCTCTCGCAGGAGTTCGGACCTAACCGATGCAGCCCTGCTCGAGAAGCAAGAACCCGTCGAAAGGGTGGCGATGCGCCGAAGTTTAGTTGATCTGTGTGGATAATTTACAAGGTGCCCGGGCGTACGTATTTATACCCCGAGTTACATGAGTCCTTATAGGACACGGAACAGGACTTTCCTAACTAGAAAAGGAAAACTAACAGACCTGATCGGACAAGAGATCAGGTTTCCTAAAAGATAAAACTATCTAATAGATAAGATAAATAACTGCCATAACGTGGTCTTCACGATTCCTTCTCAAATCCGGTTTCTTCTGGATTAGCTCCCAACGGCTGATATCACTTCTTTCCTTAACCGAGTCCGACGCGAACCGTGCCAAATTTTGGCGTTAACAAGGTCAAAACCAACCTTATTCACATGATTTCCCAATCAGGGAAATATATGGTAAGAAGCGCCACTTCAATTTTGTTTGGTTTTACAAGTATCATTGGCTTGAATATAGTGTTGCAAAGGATGCTGGGTTTTGCATGATATGCTTCTTATTTGGTAGCGGAAGTAGTAATTTTGTTAAGGATGCTTCTTATATTGAGTTTCTTATGTTATAGAAGTTTGGCATGTCAAGAAGGACCACCCAACAAAAAATTCCTAGAGCCGCCATTGCTTCTGTGGTGACCCGCCGACATCTATTCCAGCCTTACCTCCGCTTCACCATGGTCGTGTTCTACCCGTGCTAGCAGCTATTCTTCGTGCGCGTGATATTCCAGAAGTTTTGGCTCGTTGGATGGGGTTGCCGGTGGCTGAGGCGTCGTGGATACTCGTACATGAATTTCAGGCGCGTTATCCCGATTTTCAGCTCGAGGACGAACTGCTTCAAATGGAGGGGAGAGATGTCATGTGGGGGATTTTGTATACACGTAGGGGACGGCAGGTCCAACCTGAGTCCACGTCCAAGACCAAGACGACGACGTTGTCTTAAAGTTTGTTTTCTGTTTTCAGTTTATGAAATTAAGTTGTACTAGAGTTAAGTTGTCAGGAGAGATTGAGTCAAATTAGAGATAAATTGTTAGGAGAATTTGCATTAGGGTAAGATGGTTAGGTGCTATGTAAAGGGATCTATACATCAATCATGAATCAAGCAAGAAGTTATTAATCTCTAATCTCTCTCTCGCTAGTTCTTCCTCCTATGCGCCTGTCCTCCCACGTGCATTGCTTTTCTTTCTCAGTTATTTGATCGCTGGCCGCCGTGCCTTGGCTGCCACGTCGCCCGAGGCTTCGGCCTCCTACGTTTCACCCATATAGCTTATGGCCATTGCCGGGCCGTGACATGTAATTATACTCTTCACAAAATTTTGTGTGTGCATAACTGCACATGTTATAACATCTCTAAAGATTTTCTTAAACCATACACAAGATTTATGAAAGGGGTGCAACTACACCCTAGTTCAATGGAAGGCTTTTCTTAGCATCCATCAAGTTAAAGTATAACAACAGTGCCCTGTTGAATTCATGTTTGCCCCTTTCTTCCTTGAGTATTATCTCTTCATTTATTGTTTGACATGGTTTTCTCTGGCCATTATTCTCTTGGACCTTGGTGACTACTTTGTAATTTGTTCTGTCTTTTCAAAGTAATTTTTCCCCAGTATGCTGTCCAGATCTATGAGCAAAATTACATATTTTCCATAAGAAATTTCTTTATATTTGGTTGTGTACATAATGTTTTACCAGCTCTTGCATTTTTTTAAAAAAACAAATTGTACCTACTTTTGTTATAAATTGCTGGAGCTAATACCTAGTAGTAGGAACAGAAGTAGGATAAAGTCCTATGCTATTTATGGATGTCTGTACGCATTTGTGGAGTCTTATTTTAATGCTATATTGCAAGAGATGTGATTTGCTATGAATGTAGGACACTCAAACAACCATCTGTTTGCATAAGGGGACAAGCTATTCACAAGTTGGAAATACGCAATTTGGAAAAAATATGCTACATGTATCCTGAGCTGTCTTCTGGAATTGTGGTAAAGAAGGTAGCTAATACCCTCCTTTTCTTCTCTCTATTTTTCAAGATTACTATCATCTAGAGCATGATGAAGAATTAATAATAAACCACTGCCAATAATAATCAGAAAGGTCTGTGTTTAATTACTACGAGCTAGAGCGAGGTTTATTTTTGCATATGCATGGAAGAATATCTACTTATTTGCGTGTTAATTTGCTATGTGAAATTATATCGTATACTATCTCTGTTGCATCTTTCCTTCTTGTGGCCCTACATTTTTATGTGTTAAACTATGCATCATTATCAGTTTATTGTTTTGTCAGAACTGAATTAGAATAGGCATAAAAATCATAATAAGTTCACTCAAATAATGACAAAAATCACTAGAATGATCGGCATATATTGATTGCAAGCTCAAGTGTAGGCATGATTATGTGAACTACTTAGGCACGAAATGAATAATTCTGAAATCTTTTTGGGGAAATTGCATAAGCCCCTCTACATACCACTCTATTAGGAAGCACCCCCACAACTTATGATATGTCATTAACAACTCCTACGACTCTGCATGCAACTACTTTTTTTTTTGTGCTAATTTTAATAAAAAATAATTGTTTTTATCTGCAAACTCGAGCATGCTAAGCTGAACAAACAAGTTATATGGGATATGCATATGTCAAACACTATTGCTCTACCGATTATTTTTTGAGGTTTTATGTTATAATTAACAGAAATTAACATATAGATGTTCTCAAATGGAGGAAATTTTTGGAATGGAATGCATGGGTTGTTTTGTGGACTTGGATTGACAGCAAGGGTAGTTTTGCAATTTCTGAAAAAAAACAGAAGTTATTTGCGGCATCCTTTAAAATATCAAGTTTCATATTGATATATTATGTTAGGAGAAACAAAATAAGCACAATTGGAAACTTTTATCTCTATTTCCCTTTTTATTTAAATTTAAGAAAGCATATTCTATGCCGCCAAAGACCCTCAGGTTGGGAATAAAACCCTCAAAGTTCCTGGTTCATCTAAGTACCAGCGAAAAGCTATGCGTCTGTACCATTTGGGACAATACCACTCTGTTGGCATCTCCTATCCTCTTTTGGCATTCAGGTGTTGTGAGGGAAAGTATACCTCATTTAATTATCAACCCTCAGGCCAACTTGGTGAAGCCATGCCAATGTTGTCTGGTTAGCACTTCAACTATTCTTTGTTGGACTTGGACTCCCCCCTCATGAGAGTTACGGGTGGTAAATTAGCCATGGTTGTTAGGAGCACCATGGCACCTATACAAGTGGCTTGTAGCTGCATCATTCAGATTAAGCTTTGAAGATGAATAAACTCTAGTTCTCTTCCCCAAGGTTCTTCCCCCTCAACTATAGCCTATTCTCTCATCCTAAGCAGCCAACGCCGTTGGCTATTCTTATAGTGTTCATCCCCCGATGGTCTATGGACAATTACATTAACATTGATTGAAATTTTGTATGGAGGTAGATGAATTGAGTCTGATCCATTTCAATAATCAATAACAACCTCTAGCATTGGATTGCACATTGACACGAATGTGGGATGTTCATGTATTGATTTTACACCCTTTTTAGTTCTTACACACAGCAGGTCAGTAGCTCGTGTGAGCTTGGTAGATAGTACAGTCGATGATTATTGTGTCAGAGCACTTTAATTGAGAATCACAGCTTACACAGCTTGTAGCTTTATCATTTTGGTTAGAATGACAGCCTTTTGTGTTACTGCATTGTTCGGCATTATCTATTTTGTTCATCAATTATCCCACAACTTGCAGGATTTGCTACTCCCCAATAGTACCAATTGGTTATTTGACACACGTCTGTGACATGCGAGATGTGGACCCTCATGTCAGTGAGACATAGGGTGGCAAATCATCAAAGCCACTATTGGGGAGTGGCAAATCATCACCTGTCAGTCTTGAGAAAGTTTGCTGCACAGCACATTTAGATTATTTGGTTTCCTACTTGGGTTTAATTTAGTAATTTTATTGTTATAGATAGCAAACAACAAGCATAATTGTATCATATAACTTTGTCGGGTTATTGATTATTGAATTTTTAAAGGAGGATTGAATCATTCCCATCTCGACTTTGTTATAATTGAAAATTCCTACTCCCTCCGTTTCAAATTACTTGTTGTTCTAGCAAATCCCACACTAACCAAAGAGCTATGACAAATTACATTGTTACCCTCATTAAATACATCGCAGTTGTATTTCTAAAGCAGCCATTAACTCTAATTAGTTGAGATGAGCCAACGAGAGCTGTGAGTGCATTAATGTGTGGCTACATTGATGAAGGGTAGAGAGGAAAGTTCACATCTAAAAGTGCTTTGGAATGTGAGAATGACAAGTATTTTGGCAAAAAATTTGAATCCTAAAACGACAAGTAATTTAAAACGGAGGGAGTACTTGTTTTTTTGGTTGCAAGTCCTCTTCAAAAAAGACTTGACTGAATTAGAATAGCTACAGGGGTACAAATGAAAAGGAGCATGAATACATCTGTGTTGTCCCTTTGGCTTCATGCCTTTAAATAATGATGAAGATATCCAAGGGAGCTAGAGGTCTCATTTGTCTCCTTCCTGCCACCAGATTTATGCACCCATGGGCATCTGAGTTGCTCTCCGTTTCTGCCTCAGTCATTGTACCACATGCATCAAATATTATTGATTTCTATGCCTCTTGATTTTATTGATGTTTCAATCCAGAAAAGAAATTACTGTTCCTGATTCAATAGTGGATTCAGAACAAACATCTGCAATGCACACACACTATTGTTAGATAAGTTTAGACAAAGCTCTTCTATTGGTGCCGCTAATGTTGTGTGGTAGCGTTGTAGACCATGCAATGCCTGGCTCCTGCCTGCGTCACACGGTCTGCACCTGGCCATTGAACCGTCACATGCTCTGTCATTATGGCCTTGCCATTCCCACGATCAAAACCCCCCACTCAACTTTTATCTACTTTGAGTTTACTGTACCTTTGATGTGAGCTGTTCTTTTTCCTGAAATAAAAATAAAGTAGGAGTTTGTATTTTGTGCTAGGTCCAGTCTAGAGGTGCATGTTCTTTCATTGCATTGACTTAATTACATGTTTTTTGCAGATATCAGAAGTGTTACCAGAAAATTGTGGCAGCATCGAGGCTGGTGATGTCATTTGTAGTATTGACGACGTTGTTCTCTACTCTGTGGCTCAGGTATTATTATTGATGTTTGCCTCTAGCCACTTCTGCTTGCCATCTCGTGCAGTTAGAGCTGTGGGTGGATTATCATAGGATCATGAAAAATGAATTGGATGCAGATTCTATACGAATTTGAAAAGTTTTGATAAATTGTTTTATCTAGCATATCAAAGGGCTTTGAGTTCGAGAAGTTCCAGTTGAAAAAGAAAAAACTTTATTTCCTGATGCTGTGCTATTTGGTTTTCAATGCATGGTTGAACATATAAAAGTATTATGTTAGTGCTAACTAATGCTAGTTCATCCATACTTCGAGAATTACTCTTCCATAGTAAAAAAGAAATCCCCATCCATGTTATCCCCACTTTTTTTTTCTGTAAGTCCTATGATCCTATCTACTCAACCCCACCTCACTTCTTATACTCCATTCTGGTTCTAGAATCTCTATATTTTGCAGTATATTTTTTCCTTTTTTTTAGCGGAAGGTACTGGGGACTGAAAAAGTTCTTCAGCCTAAAAGAAAAGTTACTGTGGCATTTAAATTTGGCAACTTGACCCAACTATTTGGAGTTCATACTCATGTTTGCTTTCCTATTCTCAGCTTACTTCGATATTTCTTGATAAAATGGCAGTTGCAATGCGTACGCAGGATACAGTGACTATCCAGGTTAGTTCGGGCTACCATATTAGTGATCATCTTTTTTGTCACTGTTAAAACTTTCTTTTCTTTTTGGGAATTAGGCTGACATATGGAGGCCCAGAGATAACACTAAGTTTGTTGCAAAGCTGAATATAGGAATTGCTTCTGGTGAACACAACTATTGCTTCAATAACAGGTTTTCTTTCAAAACACTCTAAAAGCCTTTTCTTGTTTTATTGATGATTTATGGAAGTTTGTTATTTGTAGATGGCCACTGCGGTGAAAGAAGCAAAATTTTGGTTATCAACAGTTGAACTGATGGAAGCTGGCATATTTCTTCTTTTTTTTGGGGGGGGTGGTGTGGTAAATGCAACCTATCAGCCATCTATCTTTGAAGCCTCATCTTTCCTCCTAATTTCTTAAACCAGTGGTATCCAAGTATCCAACACAGCATGAATGGCACTGTGGCATTAATGAGTAGGATAAATCCTCCCCAGACAGGTTGCTCATGGTTTTAGTTTTCAGCTGTGAAGATAATAAAACTTATAAGGGGATTCTAGATCCATTTCAGGCATGTGTTTGACATGAAAAGTCCTCTTCACTCCTTTCCTCTATGACCTCTTGCCTGCTACTCTGCACGGGCTCCTCTGTCATCTCATTAACTTTCTCGATGCTGTGATGCAGATGCAGAGGTGCCTCTAAGGTTCGTATTGTATGTGCTGACCATTGTTGCACAGCTGCGTTATTATTGGCTGCTGTCGTCTGGTTTATTTGGCCAAAGGTGTAGGCGTCCAAGCTGGCATACTCGAGTCTGTTCCCATTGTGCTAAAAGGTGAAAAAACATAGGTTGTGACGTAATCTGTTTCTAGGCAAACCAATGTATATTTGCTGATGTAGGTTTCTTCTCTATACATTGAAGTTACTAAGTACAAGGCTACATGTCCTTTACTGTTTCAAATGGTTCAATCTTTGATTTCTTTTGCTTCTATAAGAAAGGGGTGATAAAACGAAAGTAGTTTGTCATTGTTCCTTCACTCCTCTTAAGCTCAAGTAGTCATCATAATGAATCTTCCATATGCTATCAGCTGTAAATTTGATAATCTCCTAGTTTAACCTATTGGCAGAAAATTTGATTTCCATTGCCATCGATCAGCATGACTAATGTTAAAATTCCTAGTGTGGATGGGACATTAGAAAACTTCCAAATTGAATATTGAGAATTTCAAGTATAATTTTTGATCTGTAAAATGTTTGAAGTCGGTTTCTTATCGGCCCCCGGTTTTGAAAACCGAAAACCTAATGTGCTTCCTTATATTAATCCCTAGATCAGAAGTTTTTACTCACAAACAAAACATGGTTGATACATAACAAATGTTTTAAGAAGCAGTAAGCGGTTTCATGTGGTCATCCCACCTTGTAGCGCTTATAAGGCATAATCAGCCACTTATACAGCTTAGCGGTACAACGTTGTGGCATATGTCCCTTTTACGTGACCTTTTGGACCTTTTTTAAAAATACATTGTACATAGTATGCGGCCTTCTGGACCTTTTTTTTTAAAAAAAAAACATTGTACATAATATATTGCGTAGTGGATAAAAGCTACATAGATATATACCTTGATTAAGGCTAGTCTTGCCAATACCTATTAGAGGAAATAGCAACGGAAACTGAAGTGGTAGGGCCTAGATGACGTGCCCATAGGCAGTTGTCTCTGGCCAAGACCTATTAAAGAAAAGAGCAATGGAAACCGAAGCGGTAGGGCCTAGATGGCGTGCCCACAAGCAGTCGATTGAGGCCGCGACCTAAGTTAGACCGGTTCTTCGATCTTCCTTCTAGGCGTACTATATGCTAGCAAGGGCTTCTCTTCTACTCTACTAAGTTGCTAAAAATATAAATTGAGCAACCATGAGTACAAACATACATAGCAAGCTACCACGCAAAGATGCTTAAATGCACACGGGTGTCAAGGGCTAAATTTGTGGAAAGTAAGTTTTCGCAATTGTTTTCACAAGTCCTATGACCTTGTCATTTTAACGGAAAATGATATTATGTTCAATTATTTAATCATTCACTGAGGGTCACCTCCACCACCCCCAAGCTACCCTTAGATCGGTGGGTCCTCATGACCAATTTCACATTCGCAACCATCCCAATGTACTCGTCCCACGGTATCAACCACAGATTTCCAACATTCCCATCATTCCCACCACATGAAAATTATGAGTCTAATCGAATAGATTGGTACAAGTCAGGGTGATACTTTAACCGTGAGCACAACTATTTAAATAAATTGGTTTACTCCCACTGCAATGGATGTACGTTTTACCTACACTCTGCGACGTGCCCAACACATGAGCATAGTTCCAACGCATGATACTTGTCACGACCTGGTTTTTTAGATTCCTTACAGGATGCGATACCCGCTCCAAGTACTTTGAGCCATCATGCACCCCCTAGCACCCTACCATCATGCTCCAAGTATCTACAGCACTTCGTTTCTCATGCCTCACATGATTCCGTCATGTCCCACATAATGTATCAAAACCGTGTCCAGAACTACCGCGCCTTTTGGTACCGCCCCGCTCGGTTTCATCTACTCTGTTGGGTCTATACCCATTTGAGAAGATGGGGTTATACTTGATTTGTTTCATGCATAGCTTCTTGACTCGGTCCTTAATGACCAGGGTCGACACTAGCCCTTGCCAAGACACCACCCAAATCCATCCAGTCGCCCTAGTCTAAATCAATTTTTTATTAATTTTTGGTTTTCGCAAACACATTTACCACTACACGAGATGTCAATTCATGTCTCCATCCATGTCACGCCCAGAAATTTAGCCAAGTTCAAGACAATTTTGTGTATTAAATCACCGTCTAGGAATCAAGTCGGGGTACAAAAAATGACAAATTAATATGCAGATCCAAACGGAAAATAAAGCATAAATACATACAGAAGAGACAGTTAGTCCACGCACAAAAGAAAACAGCAACGGAAGGTCGGTTCTAGCGTGGCTTCAGCTCCGCTCTACAAGCAAACTCAATTGTGGTATGAGCCTTGTCCTCTAATCTCATCTTCATCACTAAAGCACTCCACTCCTGAGAGGGGGGGGGGAGGATACAACAGGACTGAGTATCACTTACTGTACTTAGCAAGTCACACCAATAATGTATTCGTGCACGGGGTATCAAAGGAAGGTTTATGGTTTTTTTTGCATAAAGGCAGTTGCAAATATTTGTATTTTAAACAATAAAACAATTCATTAACTTCATCAAGATTAATCTTCACTGAACAACGTTACACCATGTCGATTAGGCCCAACCATCGACCTGAACTAATTCAGTTCCATTAAGTCAGGTTAATTAAGTGTGAGACTAATCACATTGAAGCTCAATCGGTTGCCCATAACCGCGGGCACAACTATTCGAATAGATTTACTCTGGCCAGAGGTGTACAACTTTGCCCACAAAACACAGGCCCATGCATGTCTCCATGCACCGGTGTACCACCACAGCACCGCGTTAAGAGGATGTGACAGAACCCTTTGCATAGATCACCCCAAACCATCCACACGCTAAGGTTACACCTCCTGCATAGGCCGTCCCCAAGTGTCCGAACCTGTTGGGCAGGCTATCCCCATTGCTACTTGGTAGATCCGAAAGCCGCTCAGCACCAATCCTCAGGTTGACATGACTTCATCATGCCTACCCTCTTCAACGGTGCCTAGGAGATGGGGGAGCTACACTATAAGCCTAGCCGTTGCTTACGTTGGCTTGCGGTAAGTATGAGGATGCCTCACAAGGGTTTCCCGTGAACCTATTCTTAATTGCCATGTGTGCAACCATCAAAACCATGCACCCACAATCCACCACTAAGTCATATTTTAGTTGAATAAACAAGACCAATGAACCATGGTCAAATGTCTTGAGCTCATGGCTCATCAAGTTACCAGGTATAAAGTAAGTGATTATCCTATCAGTGATCTAGTTATACTAAGCTTGGCTACGCATATCCTATCTCTAGATAGATCAATGTAAGTGACCCAAGCTAATCAAGTTATCACCCAAGGTTAACAAGGAAAGGATATCAAGAAAACAGGGTCACAAGCAGTAGATAGGTAATCCAATATTCCCATGTAATTAACAAAACATGCATTTTATTTATAAATGGTAAAACATGATCTTACGTTTAAAAAGGAAGAAAGGTGCTTACGGGCATCACAATCCATGCACTTACTGTTGTCAGTCTGAATGCAAAAGGTGCAACTAATATGGCAATTTTGTAGCCTAGATTTGTGAATAAGATTTTGGTTAACTATGTTATATGTGTCTACCCAATAAGACTGCTTGCATCTGTTATTTCAGCAGTCTTCTCAATTTTTTTTTGGAAATATCAATATCTATATCATTTCCTAAATAAATATAAACTGATAATTGTTGAGATAGTCAGGCGTGATGGTTAATATTTCCCCTGATGTGTGATTTCACAGGACAGGAAAACTGTCATGGATAAGTTTCAGGCTATATTTTAAACTTGCTTAATACTATATGGAATATGACTATGATCCAACAGTACAGCAGGTACTTAGTATATATAGGACACAACAGAAATTTGGCAATTCTACGTCAGAATATTTGGCCTATTGCAAAAAAGAAAAAAGAGAGAAAGAGGTGCTTAGCTATTATTGTATCAAGAATACACGCACTAAAAAATATTATCTTTGCTGTCCAATTTGTGGTTCCATAGATTGCCTAGGTGTTCTGCAGTCTGAGAATGCCGGGATCAGAGTAGGCGCTTAGTCCTTTATATGACATATTTGGTATGCATATCTAGATTATATTAATGTACTTCATTCATTTTCTGATAGCAGGAAAAATGATTATCATATTCGTAATAGAATTTCTACGGTTTGTGCAGCAAGGATTGCTATTGTCCATATGTTCTTTAGAAATTCAGAAAAAAAGAGACATTTCCGTGGCCTTATTCACATTTTATCCTAGACAAATAAACCTTCATTAGCCTTCTTTATATGCTTTCGCCTTTCATTTATGTTTAGCTACTTCAGATGTGATGGCTTTTGTTCTCCAGTCACCTTGGTTTCAAGTACTTCAAAGGCCACCTGGGCATGGCCAGCAAATGAATTTCATGAACATTTTTGCAACCTTTTTTAGCTTATCAATGTGACATAATTATTGTTTGTGCTATATTAAGGTTTCTGTCACAACAAATTTATGCTCAATGATTATTTAATATCATTTTACTCTGAATGATTTGAAATTAATGTAAACTTTTTTCCGTTACAACGTAGGAGCTCTCATCTAGCTCTTTAAAACCCTCATAGATACATATATTTTAGGATGAAGGAGTACGTGATGAAATGTGCTTGCTCGATCAATGTTACTAGCATTATCTTCTCTTTTGGTCTTGAGTCTTTCTATGGCCCCTGAAGATGCATGTATCTTCCTCCAGGATACGGAGTAAATAGTCATAACTCATAAACCTGAAAGCCCTTTAAAGAAATTAGACTACAGGCCACAAAAATTGGATTTGGCACGGAGAGGAAAAAAATGCAAATTAAATTCTGCCAAAAGCTTAGCCTGTAAATTCTCTTCACATGGAGGGGGAAAAAAAGACAACTTCTCTTGATGAAGAAGCTGAAATGAAATTCCTGGATGGAGGGGAGAGGTAAAGCTACTGCTTTCTACTAAAATATGACACTCTACTTCTTTTTTTTTCCTTCTACCACGGAAACATATCGTATACACACAAGCTTTTATGTATACATTATGTACACTAACTAATAAATATTATCAAAAATTCTAAAAAAACATACATATACTTTTAATAGTATTACACCTATGTATAAAGTCTCATCTTCAAATTCATTACTGCATGATTAATTTGAGGATAAGAGAAACTTTATACATGGATGTAATACTATTGAAAGTACATGTATAATTTTTTCTAGATTTTTTGGTGATATTTATTAGTTGGTGTATATAGTATATACACGAAAAACTTGTGTGCATAGAATATATTCCCTCTGTACAAACAAAATGTTTTTTTGCCTCCCTTTGTAAAAATGAATGCCTATTAGCATCAGAGTTTACAAATTCAATGCAACACTGGAATTCACACCCCGTCAAATTGACGGTTTCCACAAAAAAAAAATCCACCGGTTCAGTGAAAATTCAAACAAAATTCACAAAGAAAATTTTGAATTTGGTGGCCAATCTCGAGCAAACAAGAACTAAAAACATGAATTTTCTTTGCAAATTGGCCGAAAAATTTGTTGAATATTGAGAGTAGGAACACCAGTTGAAAGCCACGAATTTTTGTCAAAAACCAATTACTTCCGCAAAAAATAAATTTGAGAAAATTAAGAAAATATATGGAAATTTTTTTTGCAAGAATTGACAAAAATGTAACACATGTACACAACTGAAAATATTATAAGAACGATCGAAAAGTTTGAAGTCCATAGCTCCATGCAATATATAAACAATACAATATATTACAACTTTATAGTGTTGATCAAGAACATAATATTAGAATGTCCGATATCAACAACGTATATAACAGTAAAGGAGGCGTCCTATTGCAAAAAAAATATATTTAAAAATTGTCTTTTACCTTTTTTAATTGTTTGAACCGGCTAAAGTGCTAAAGTTCACACAAATACAACCTTTTTAACACATTTTGATGCCGATTAGTACTAGTAGTTGTATGCAGTTTTTCCAAAGTTTTCACATTTTTAACTCGAATAATGTTCGGATTGAGAAATCAACACATTTGCAACCTTGATTAGAACCTTTTTTTTTCCAAGAAAGTATAAGTTGAGTTCTAATCAACTTAGCAGGTAATATATTTGCTTCTAATCAACGGCATTTTTTGCCTTGTGGCCCTCCAAGCCACAAACGTAGCAGGTAATTTTCTTCTTTTTGAAATTGGTTGTGTTTTTGGCCTTGTGGTTCTGCACTGTTTACTTGTCATTGTTCTTTGCATTTGACTTCTGAACTAGGTTGGCATTTGATGTCCCTTCTTGTGCCACATTAGGTGCGTCTTTAGCACGCGCCTTCTATTCCACATCCGGGTGAGCAATCAAGTCATCAACCATCAAGTCTTCCCGTGTGTGCTTAAGTGTAGTGGCAAAACTCCTCCAGGAAAGAGGAAGCTTGGCAATAATACCTCCTACCACAAACTTAGATTCACAATGGCACCAAATTATAGCATCTCACCCACAATCGTCAACAGATCATGTGCTTGCTTAACCACTGATTGGTTAACCATCTTAAAGTCATGATATTGCTCCACAACATATATCCAACGTCCTGCATCTAAAACCGTAAATTTGTGGTCCAATGCCTCCCATAGCTCTGCGGCACTGGTGTAAGCACCATACACGTCATAGAGCTGGTCAGGCAGGAGCGAAAGCATGACACCCAAAGCCACATCATTATTGGTCTCAAAGTCGACATGCTGCTGAAGGGTCAGCGACCTCACCTGTGGTACAACATCCCACAAGTTCTGTGACACCAGATAGTGACGGACCTTGAACTGCCAACGCTTAAGTTTTCACCGGCAAACTTCTCAGGCCTCATCAAATCAACAGCATGAGCAGCCATGACTAAGTATTGTAAAGGTTTCTGGAATGTTAGAATTAAAGCATACTTAGCCACCGATTTAATTCCAAGAATAATCATTCGCATCCATATAGGAAAAGCACGAGCTAATTGCATCATGTCATTGCAAATGGTTAGTGAGAAAAAAGAAATGATTCTACTGCAAAACTAGCTAATAGAATCGACAAAGCAAAACTGCATAAATCATCGCTAGAATTACTCATATTGCCTATCATGCTAGTTATCAAACAACACGCTAATTAACCAAACCAAGCAGGTCATTAGACTGTCCAGAGGTAATATAGCCGCAATATTCTAATCTAGATAAACAGTACCATGCATACAAAAAGGTACGAAATAAATTTAGACTAGGCAAAAAATACTCCGGTCTCTAGATTCTGTGAGATTAATTGAAAGTGTTTAACCCAAGTATCCACTCACTGAATATGTCGATGGAGACCAACACGGCGACACAGTGTAGCAAAACGAAGCAGTGTTGTATACTCGATCAACACCTGCGAGTCGAGGAAGATGAGGCCGAGCATCGCCTTACACGCAGTGATGCCGGGAAGAAGATCGAGTAGTCGATGACGTCGAGCGGCTGCGTATTATATACGCTGCCCAGAAACCTTTACACCGCCCCCGTGCAGGTGCGTATACGGCGAAGGTTCGGAGACACCGCTCGCCGGGATGCTTGTTGCACGACGAGCACCACGGCCGGCTTGGATCGGACGACGACGCAACACAATGGCAGCAGAGAATGTAGAGAGAAGATGACTGTTTTTTCTGTATCTTTCAAGGACGTACATCTACTCTTTTATAGAGTTCTACACAGAACAGCAGTCGACCCTCTCGTCTGTTGCTCTGCCGCGTCAATGCCGGATTGGCTCCGCGAGAAACGCCACTGCCACAACGGCCACAAGCGCACGTTCTCACGTCACCTGAAACTACGTCTCCATATGATTGACGCAAGGAGATATTTCACCAGGAAATCAGCACAGGCTGCTTCATCTGCATGCATACATGCAGCCATCCAGCGCACACACACACATCGTGCAGCTAGCATTATGCTTTGAAATTGATAAAATATTATTGTCTACAAACACATTATTTCTATCAGAATATGCCTCTTCTACTATGCTCTATATATTGCTAATTGTGTTTAGTTATAAACAATCAACCACTGTAGTAAAAATTCTAGATCTTCTCACGTGTCATTTGAGTTTTGTTAATTAGTTCCATTAATTAGAGAATTGTTATGCATGTGCACCGCACCTCTATATAATGATATGCTCTACAACACTCTCTTCCTCCTCGTCCTCTTCTTCAACATCAGTTCCATGACAACATCTCTACCAGTATCTACCCATTACCATTAGGTCGATCAGGGAGAATTAAAGATCTTGTTTGGATCAATGACCAAACCAGCCACGCCAAAATTTTGGTAGCACCACTAATTTTGACTGCTATTTGGTATTTTACCAAAATTTTACTATTGCCCATTCACCCAAATGCAAAATTTTGGCAATACATAATGGTTGGCCTAGTTGACTCCAAACCAAACAATAGCTCTAATAATCCTACTAAAATTTTGACTACAAACCAAACATTACAACTGTACCAAAATTTTTGCTACGTCCAAAATTCGACTTTCCAATATTTTGATAAGGTTGAGATTGGGTTAGAAGCAAACAAACACAAAACATCCTAGCCAAAGGAACCACACAAATTAAGGAGGCAAAACAAAAAACACACCGACATTACGGACATATCGTTCAGCTATACCATACACGATGACATGACTACGCCTTAATCATTCGGTGACCAATGCAAACACGCAAATAATACATTTACCAATTGTAAAACCAGGCGAAAGTGCGAGAAATTGTGCTTGCAAGGAAGAAATGGGAAAATATTTTTGCCCGACGAGAGGATGTCCCTTTATTTTCTTATATGAAAAGTTATTAAATTGTGATATATTAGTATACATATGATATCACTCCACAAACATGTATGTTTAAATTCAACCTATATAAATTGAACAAAAGTAATAGATATGACTATCAATAGTGCAAATTGTTCACAATCATATTTGTTATTTTTATTTTTGCTTGTATATATCAAATTTTTACTTGTATGTTTATGAAGTGATATATCGCATATTGATCCATCTTACCAGTATTTTTCAAATTTTCTAATGAATTTTTGATGACGTGCATAAAACGAGGGATTTCCCTTTTGAGGGGGAAAACCATCTCCAAGAAGAAACACGTTGAAAGGTTAACCTATCTAGTTGTCCCTAGCTAAAGGCAAACCTTAATTGTCCCTAGTAGTCGTGGTGGTAGGCTAAGGGATGAAAATTATAGCCGAAAATGGATAGAAAATGCCCAAATCAAAATGATAAAGCTGGAAACAATAATGATATCAACACTACTAGAATATTGAAAAATATCGGTAATGGTTTACCGAAATAGAGCCTCGAAAACAATGTATTACAATGACAAGCAATCATATTCACCTTTACATTATAAATTAACATCATACTTAACTATTAATGTAGATTTAAAAGCAACAAGTAATTAATTTGAATATTTTATAACAATATTATAGCATTAACAATGATTGTACGTAATGGTTATTATTTTGATAAGTTGTTAATTTTTTTAGAAATTTTGGATGAAAATGTGCAATGCTAAAACGGTATGAAACGGAATTAAAACAAGATACAAAGCAAAAACAATAGATAGCTGGTACGGTATAGAAATTTCAGACCGTGTTTATTTCCAGTGGTAGGGAGCAGAAGGACACGGTGTGCTGTACTACTTCCTCCGTTTCATATTTCTTGTCGTTCTAGATTTGTCCTAAGTCAAACATTTTAAACTTTGACCATTAATTTTAAAAAATTTATAAAGTTTACTAACATGTAGATTATATATCATAAAAGTATTTCTCATGGGGAATGTAAAAACATAAATTTTAGGATATTAAACTATATAAATTTCTAAAATTTAATGATCAAAGATAAAAATATTTGATTTAAAACCAAGCTAAAAACATAACTAATTTAAAAAACTTGAGGAGTTGCATTATCAAATCTACAATATATATGAACAAAAAAGTCAATCTCCCTGAGTCTTCCCGAACAGGTGGCCCTGTATTTTGCTGCACCCACACGCTGTACTTACGCAACGATCCCTGACCTTCGCCGCCGGTGCCGCCTTGTCGCGACCGTCGTCCATCGTCCGGCGCTCCCACACGCATCCATGCGCGCCAACGAACGACCCGCCACGGCGTTCCGCCGCGGGAGACCCCCCAAACCCACTCCCGCCACAAAAGCCTCTCCCCCCAAGTTCTGTGGGCCCACCCACCCTACCTCCCCCACCACCCAGCGCCACCCGCCCCCGCCGTACACGTTGCTCTCGCCGAGGCGCGCGCCACGCAACGTCCCCCGGACCCACGCGCCCAGCGCTGCGGCCAGCGGGTAACTGCGAGAGCTTTTCGCTCGGAAAGACGGAAAAAAGGCCTCCCGACTTCCCGTCGACGTCCCCTTTCTCCTTTTCCCAATCCGGCCGTCCGCCTCTCTCCACCACCGCTTCCCTCGCCGCCGCCGTTTCCCACTCGAGCGGCTTCCACGAGCCCCTCGCCGTAGCACTCCGCTGATGCTTCTCCGCCCCGTCTGCTCGCCTCCTCCTCCCCGGCTCCTTCCCGCTTGCCCGAGTGGCGCCGCCCCCGCGACCGCCGCCCTGTTCCCCCTCATCCTCCGGCGCCGCCAGCGACGGCGCCACCGCCACCGCCCGTACCCGCTCCTCCGCGCCTCCCTCTCCGACCTCCTCGCCAGCCTCCCGGCCTCGCTCGCGCTCGTCGGCCCCGCGGCGGTGGCCGCCGTCGCCGCGGTCGCCTCCTCCTTCTCCGGCTCCTCGTACGTCCGGAACGGCCTCCCGCCGCCGCCGCCGTTGTCTCCCGAGCCGGACTCCGACTACGGCGCGTGCGGGGATGCCGCGGGGGAGTGGATCCTCTTCACCAGCCCGACGCCGTTCAACCGGTGCGTGCTGCTGCGGTGCCCGTCCGTGTCATTCGAGGACGGGGGCCTGCTGCTCGACGGCGTCAACGAGCGGTTGCTCACCGAGGAACGGCACTACGTCAACCTGAGCCGCGGCCGCATCCCTGCGGCGCGCGGTGGGGATGCCGCCGCCGATATATCCTACCAGAGGATTTGCATTCCCTTGGAGGATGGCGGGGTGATCGCGCTTGATTGGCCGGACAATCTGGATTTGGACAAGGAGCATGGGCTTGATTCGACGGTGTTTATAGTGCCTGGCACACCTGAGGGGCATGGAGAGGAATCAAGTGTTGTGTTGGATGCGTTGAAGAATGGGTACTTCCCCATCGTGATGAATCCCAGAGGATGCGGCGGGTCACCCCTCACAACGCCTAGGTGAAATTTATGCCCCTTATTTATTTACTAGCCCAAAGTTTGCACATCTGTAGTGCAATAGTACTTAGCTAGTGACGATTAGCTTTATCTGTCAGAAACAATTTTTTGTGAGCAAAGCTAGAAGCTTCTGGTGGCCTTTGCATAACCTAAGAGTTCATTGATATCTCAATTCACTTCAACTTTGTAGTTTTGCCCATGCTTGCTAAACCTATGTGTATTGCTGATTTTTGGTAACTGGAACCTTCAGTTCGTACCACACACATAACTCTGTTATCCATGCTGAAGTCAGGCTAAAAGATTATACGACCTTAGTGATTGCAAGTACTGATGTGTAACATCACTGGATTAGTTTAGAGTAACTAGTGTTATTATTGGATAATCAAACAATCTTAAGAATCGCAGAAGCAGTAGTTGGTAAGTATGAACTGTACTGGAAATTGTCATAATTTTAGTTAGTTTAGTGGACCATATTTTTAGTGACCATTTCAAGAAAAAAGTGCATCTTTGCAAAATTAATCATAAAGTTGGCTAAGAAGTTTAATAGGGGTCAGATTGAATGTTGTCTGGACAGAAGTTGATCTTACTAAAAATGGTCGATAGTGTTTGCAAAATCAAGGTTTTTAATAGGAATATGACTTAGGCAAGAAAAGTTTAGAAACTGCAGTCAACAAGAAGTTTTATCCTCTTCTTTTAACCTGTTATTCTAATAATATGTTAGCAGCCATGGTTTAGATTTGTTATAACAGAAATTCTTGTAACAGTAACATCAGGGACCTCTATTCTGATCATTCATGTACTCCTATTACTGTTGACTAATGTGCCCCTTTTAGTTAACTTTTCCACATTGGTGTACGATACTTGTAGATGAGTTGTGGCAGTGATGGATATCTGTTATAAAATTGTAGGGCTTCTAAACTACCTGCTTATGTAGGTTATTTACAGCAGCTGATAGTGATGATATCTGCACAGCAATACGATTTATAAACAATAAAAGACCTTGGACAACACTAATGGGTGTTGGATGGGGATATGGTGCCAATATGCTGACAAAGTACCTAGTGGAAGTTGGAGAGTCTACTCCTCTTACTGCTGCTGTTTGTGTTGACAACCCATTCGACCTACAAGAAGCAACAAGATCATTTCCTCATCACATCTCTCTTGATCGAAAGCTCACGACGGGCTTGGTTGATATTCTGCATGCGAATAAGGTTGTGACCTCACTGCTCTGTCTCAATAATTTCCCCCTTTTCTTACTACCTGCATATCTGGTGCATTTGTGCTCATATCATTTTACAAAACAAATAAGAAGTCATTTGCAGTAATGATTGTGCTAGTATCTCCTTTTAGCACTTCCTGTATACACCTAGTATGTAAGTTGCACGAGCTGAAAACTTCACCAACCAGCTGCATCTAAAGTGGTTTCAACAATTCACTGTATTAGCAAGCGAACTTTCTTTTCCAAGAAGCCTATTTGCACATCGTGACTAATGCCTTATTATTTCAGGAACTCTTTCAAGGAAAAGATAAAGATTTTAATGTCCAAAAAGCTTTGTCATCTAATTGTTTACGTGACTTTGATGGAGCCATATCAATGGTTCACATGGTTTCTACTGTTGATGACTTCTATTCGGAAAGTAGCACAAGGCTGTCAATTGCCCATGTGAAAATACCAGTTCTATTTATACAGGTATAGCTCTGAACTATAATGACATTATTTTCTCATTTTGCATATTATATTAATCTGAATGCCAGGGTAATACAAAGTCCAAACAGTTAATTCCCATCTTAGTTACATGCCTTGTGAACACCTTTCTGGTTATCTAATTTTGAATGATATCCTTGCAGAGCGATGATGGGACTGTGCCGCTTCTTTCAGTACCACGCAGTTCAATATCAGAGAATCCTTTTACAAGCCTTCTCCTTTGTTCTTGTGTGCATTCAACTGTATTCACATTTGAGAGATATGCTGTATTATGGTGCCAGAATCTTGCCTTAGAGGTAAACATTATCATCTTTCTTAGTGGATATACTCTTCCCACCATTGAAAACATTCGCAAATATTCATCTCCTCAAAGACTTGGCAAGAACTCTGTACAAAAAGACACCAATGAAACATTTGAAAGTAGCTGTTGGATAATGATATCAGTATTTCATAGAGAAGATTGATCTATAGTTCTGTACCATCTCTTATAGTGTCCTTATTCAATAATGATAGTTTTTTTTTTCTGCTCTACTAGAGCTTGTCTAATTGCCAGATGCATTTATGATACATCATAAGAAACTGTAATAAACATCGTTGCTTGTAGTATTCCATAGAACTCTACATTCTTATGGATCACTCTGTAAATCACTTTTCCCATGTTAGACATTTTTTGGTTTGACATCAAATCATTGTTTATATTTATGCAGTGGCTGTCAGCAGTGGAGTTTGCACTGCTGAAGGGTCGCCATCCACTTATCAAAGATGTGGACATCACTATTAACCCATCCAAAGGTCTAGCATTTGTTGAACCTCAAGCAAATGATAGGAAGGTTTCAAACAACACAAATTTCCATCAGCAATCTCAGTTTATTTTGTACAATAGCATGCCACATGGAATAAATGGGCTGCTCCTTGATTCTGCAAAAGAACGTTCTGGTTCTAACAAAAAAGAAAATAGCCAGGTAAAAGATAATGGTGACATAGATAGGGCAAGGAAAGATGTATATGAGGAAGAGTCGGAAGATACTACTGAAGATGATGAAAAAGGTCATGTACTACAATCAGCAAGTCTTGTGATGAATATGTTAGATGCTACAATGCCCGGTACTTTGGATGATGATCAGAAGAAAAAGGTATAGCAGACTAAGCAAAATTTTTCTCTGCTGCACGATTCATTTTTTCCCAGAAGATCAAATCTTTACTCATCCATTGGTCCTAAAGAGTTGGGTTTGGATTAGCTCATAAATTTGCTTTTTTTTAACCTTTTGCATTCTTTTCACAAATTACTTTTCTATTGCCTCTTAATCAAATGTGTTTTATCACTCTTTTGTCTTATTTGTGATTTATGTGATGTAAATGGAATAAGTATTTGCTATATGGCACTTGATTATGTAAACCTAGTAGGAACAAAATTATATTAATGCATGTGCTGCAAAATTGTATTCTTGCAAATCCAAATGGAGAAGTTAAAAAAACCTTGGTGCATTAGGGAAAGATCCAACCAAACATGGAAAGTTGCACCACTTTGGAATTTTCATTTGAACAATTTTAAAAGAATTATAAAAAACTCCAGACGTGTAGAGCGTGTTAAAATATGTTGGCAAACAAAAATATGTGCAAACAAATTACTTTTCTTTTGTCAAATGAAGACTACTTTCTTGTCCATTTTGTGTAGTACTCAGAGAATTATATTTTCACTCAAATTTGCGTGTCCATATTATTGCTTTATCCAAAACATGGTTGTAGCTACATCTATATTTAGCTAAAAAATCCATACCCCCTAGATCATATCCAGCAATGTTGAACACTCACAAGAATCCTAGAAGCATATTCTGCTGCTCGATGCTTGATTTATTACACTCTTTATTATTGAGTAACTTTTAAGCACTTGAGCTTGCTACGACCAAACTAAATATTTGTACGTCTGATAATAAACTTGAGAGATGTCTTGTTGTCATTTAAAATGAATCTGCACAGTGTATAGATGCTTCTAAAATCTGGATGTTAGGACCTCTCCTGCTATGACTACTGCAACTTTTCTACTATGTCACATGTTAAGATTATTTGCATATGTGCAAAAAATCCTAATAAGACAACACATTTTTTGTTTAGAAGCTATGTTCTTTTTCCTTGGAATAGTTGTGTAGCATAATTTGCTTGCTATGGCCTTGTGAGGCATAAGTCAATATGCTAATATATTATTTTTTGGCCATAAGGTTCTGGTAGCAGTAGAACAAGGCGAGTCTCTTGTGAAAGCTCTAGAAGAAGCTGTACCCGAAGATGTGCGTGGAAAGCTTACAACTTCTGTGACTGAAATTTTACAATCAAAACGAGGAAATTTCAGTTTAGATGCATTGAAGCGACTTGGCTGGACGAATGGAAGATCAAACACCAAGCCAGCTGTCCAAGAAAAGGTCAAAGATTCAGATCGCGAAAGTGGCCTTAAGGATGCCAAAATGCATGATCAAAATAAAAGTGCCTCAGCCATTGGTGACGTTGACCAAAAAGATGGTAATTTGACTTCTAATGATAATAATTCTGGAGAAGGCATTGAGTTATCACAAGGAAAGCCTTCTCAAACTTCTGGACCTATTGGAGCTGTAACAGAAATGGGAACTGAACAAATTCAACCCAATAGATCAGAAAAAACAATCCCTGGAATAAATGAAAGCAGTGAAGACCAGCACAAAACCGATCAGGGGACTGAAACAGCTCCAAAGCAAGTTTCTGATGATCAATCACCCAGCGAGAAAAAAATTTCAGATGACCAATCACCTGGCGAGAAAAAAGTGTCTGATGACCAATCAACAGCCAACTTGAATGGTGCTCCTAGAGAACGAGTGCAATCTACTGATGCTACAGCAGAGACTCCACAGGCTCATGTGGTAGAAAAAGAGGGTGATGCAGTCCGTGCCAGTGAAGATAAGGCTACACATAATGTTACTGATCAAAGCATGCAAGTATCTAAAACAGAAGAACCTAAACCTCCCCCGGTTAATGTGACACAGGCACTAGATGCCTTAACTGGATTTGATGACTCAACTCAAATGGCTGTCAACAGTGTATTCGGAGTTATCGAAAATATGATCGACCAGTTTGAGAAACAACATGAGTCTGAGAATGGGGACAAGTCTGATGGAAGTACAGATGAAGCTTCTGTAAATAAGACAGAGTCTCAAGTGACAGGTGATATGAACAATGAGTCAATTGGGAAATCCATAATTCCATCATCTTATCAACCAGAAAATAGCATTTCTGGAGAAGGTCATTCAATCATGTCCGAGGAACGCACGATTGGTGAGACAAATTCAAATTTAAGTATCATATCGTCTGCTAAAGAAAAGACAGGAAATTATCAAAGAAATATAATTGAGAACTATGTGGATGCAGATGTTGCAAAGCAGGGCAGTGGCTTGCCTGATTATTTATTGGATATAGCTGTTAACTCTTACTTGAAGGCACAGTATGCAATGTACCTTCACGAATTTCTTTCTACACAGTTGCAACTCAAATCACCAGATTTGAATTCAGCAACTGATCTTTTCCTTGATCCACAAGAGGGTAAATGGAAAATAGCAGATCAAATGGACAGCGCGCATGACTACAATTCTAAATCTGACAAAGACAGCAGCTTTACAGAAAATGTTGACCTTTCTGGTTCCTCGCGAGAGCCATTTAGAACAGACAATGTTATCGAGACTCCCTACTTGGTTCTGTCAAATTTTCCAGTTTCCAGGGACAAGTCAAATGAATCAAAGCACACAGTAGCAACCAAGTTACCTGATATTGCTTTGAGGGAGACACTCACAAGTTTCATCAGAGATGAATTAGAAAATGCCCTCAAAATTGAAGTTGGTCGCAAAGTAGGGGTAACAAACACTGAGCAACTGGAAAGAAATCTTGCACATGATGTGGAACGCCTTGCCACTCAAGTTTCGAGAACTGTTGTGCTTAATTGCGAGTTGTACTCAGCAGCATGTGTGCAAAGAAACCCAACAACTGTCAAATTTGGTACAACTCATGGAGAAAATGTTATTGAAGCTGTATCAAATGCAATTCAGCAATCTCATGATCTGAGAAACATTCTTCCAGTGGGTGTCATAGTTGGTGTTACTTTAGCATCATTGAGAAATTACTTCCATGTTGGTATTTCTAAGAATGATAAACATACAAAAACCACTGCTAAGTCAGTAATTTTAAATGAAGATCCTGATTTTAAGACTTCCTTGGAAAAAGAAGAAAGTACAGATGATGCTTCCTCAAAAAAAGAAGAAAATGCAAATAATGCTTCCTTACAAAAAGAAGAAAATGCAAATGATGCTTCCTCAAAAAAAGCAGAAAATGCAGATAACTTTATCAAGAAAACTGGTGCACACAAAGTGCAGGAAATCACAAGGTCAGAGGGTCAAGGTATGATGGTTGGGGCTGTCACAGCTGCTCTTGGTGCGTCTGCTTTTGTAGCACATCATCAAGTGAGTAATTAATGTCCTGAAGTTTCTTCTTATTTATTAGTTCAGCCGTGTCCTCTTAATGCTTTAGCTGCGTCGTCTGTTTTGGTGTTTGCATCATTCTGGTCATGTTTAATATTATCCAGATAAGACAGATCTTATTTTGACATTCTTATTTATATCTCTGTATTCTTTGCGATGCAAATCAATGTTCCAGTCCTGGGTTAGTATTTAATTTCCCTCGCATTAAGTTGGATAGTTCCTTGAGATGAATCAACATTTTGGGTAAACCACATAGTTGGCACATCTACACTTATTTGAATAATTTGTGGTTCCTAACTCTACATTTGGAACAATTTTTTATTTCTTTTTGAGCAATTACATAACTTTTTATATTTCAGCAAAAGAAGGTTGAAAAGCATGATAATATGGATAGCACCACTACATCAGATCAGCATAGGCCTGACGAAACTGCACAGGAGAAGAGCCAGAACAATTTAGTGACCAGTCTTGCTGAGAAAGCCATGTCTGTTGCGTCTCCCGTAGTACCCACAAAGGGTGATGGCGAGGTTGATCATGAAAGGTATGTTTAATATTATGATGGCTTTTGATCTCATTTATTCTTGAATACTCTTACCTTATCTGACTTTTGCAAGCAGGCTCGTCGCAGTTCTTGCTGAACTAGGACAAAAAGGTGGTGCATTGAAGTTTGTTGGGAAAATCGCTCTACTCTGGGGAGGTATCCGTGGTGCTATGAGCTTGACTGATAGGCTCATCTCATTCTTACATATCAGTGAACGCCCTTTATTTCAGAGGTAAGTTGCCCTAATTAGCACCATTAAAATAATTTTAGTAGAGAAAAAGGGACATAATTCAGATGGTGTCTTCATCAAATGGATTAAGTTACAGAGTATGTCGGTATATCTGGTGTCATGTGCTCCATTTCTTTTATTGCCAAATGTACATGGAGGAATATAAATTTTCTTATTTTTTTAATGCAAACCCAGATCCAGGTGGTTAGTAGGTATGAAGCTGGTATAATGTAGTCATATTGAGTAAAGGGACAAATCATTGATTTTTATTCTTTTGTACCATTTGATAGTTCAAGCTCTACAATGTTTTTCTGTGGTCTAGGATGGTGTGGTTCTTCTCACTGGTACTACAGTTGGAGAAAAGATAAAAACGTTTGTGCATTTGCAAAACAAATACGCAGTAAATTTATTGAGCAGAAACAGCTAGTATGATAATACATCATACTTTCCTTTATAAATGGAACGGTTGATTGAAATAGTTCCCATACTGTAATTGTATGTGAAAATTGTTCTTGTCCCTTACAACCTTTATGGATCAGTAAATTTCTGTTAAATATATTATACCTTTTCATGGTGATATTATGTTATCAGGTTATCATTAACATCTGCCTGTTCAAATTCTTAGGATCATGGGATTTTCCTTCATGGTACTTGTGCTATGGTCTCCTGTTGTGATTCCTCTACTACCAACACTTGTACAAAGTTGGACAATAAGTTCTTCAACAGGAATTGTTGGATATGCTTGCATTGTTGGATTGTATGTGTCTATAATGATGCTTGTCATATTATGGGGTAAAAGAATACGTGGCTATGAAAATCCAGTTGAGCAATATGGGATGAATCTTGCATCTGCATCAAGGGTATGAACTGTATTACCTAACACTAGGTCTTGTATAGAAAGGATCTGTGTAATGTTCCCATCACATATATATAATAACTTGCATATTTCATTTGATTGCAGGTACAAGAATTTTTTCATGGGCTTGCTGGAGGTATAACTGTTGTTGGATTGGTGCATTCAGTAAGCATTTTACTTGGCTTTGCAACTCTTCGAGCAGGGTCATATTCACTCGTGGCTAGGCCACTTGACCTTCTCAAGTCTTCTAGTAATGTACTATTGCTAGCTCTTAGAGGGTTTGTCACAGCAACTAGTATTGCTGTGGTGGAAGAAGTAGTTTTCAGATCATGGCTTCCAGAAGAAATTGCTGTTGACCTTGGCTACTACAGTGCCATTCTGATATCTGGGGTTGCCTTTTCTCTTATTCACCGGTATGTCTGTTGTGGCCACTATCCCTTCTGTTATTTCACTGCTTTATTATTTAGGGCTTAGAACATGTTCGTTTTAGAGAGAGGAACATGGTTGATATTACAGCTAGTAAATTCTGAAAACATTCATCTCTAGGTTTGGAATGTAAAATGCATCAGCGACTGATTTGAAACTGGAAGCATAGTGATTGATACCTACAGGTGTCACCTGGTGGGTGGGTGGGTGGGTGGGTGGGGGAGCTCAGTGTGGGTAGGGGATTGACAGGAAAGAGAATGGGTGACTAGTGGGATATTGAATGATTTAATCCTATCAATGCTAGCTTTGGCGCTCCGCCGGGATACCAATCAAGCACTTGCAATAGGCCGGTTTGTGGTCGCAAAATCTTATCAGGAGACGTAGCCCTTGTTACTTGAATTTTTCGTTTCTTTTTTTTTTCGTTTTTCTGTTCTTAGTCTCTTGTACTTGCGCTGATGTACAAACCTTCCGTCTTAATACAAAGATATGCAAATCTTATGTGTATTCCTGAGAAAAATCCTACCAATGCTACAAAAACGAAGTATGATTTCACCCCATTAACAAGCAAACTTGATAGCTTTCTTTAGCAGCCTTAAAAGATAATGCAAATATAAGAAGTACTACACCCCAAGTATTTGTGAGTCCATGGATGTGCTTTCTATACATGCATGATGCAATTGTGCGACCAAGTAACAAAGAATGTTGACGTCCTTGAAAATTCATGGCAGGTCCCTACCTTCAGTACCAGGCTTCTTGCTACTTTCGCTAGTTCTTTTTGGACTTAAGCAAAGGACGCAAGGGAAACTTGCTGCACCTATTGGTCTTCGTTCTGGAATTATGACAGCTAGTTATCTGATACAAACCAGTGGTATTATTCAAACCAAACCCGGTACACCATTTTGGATGGTCAGCACGTACCATCTTCATCCGTTTGATGGTGTAATTGGCTTAAGTATTTGCGCATTACTTGCTATCCTTTTCTTTCCCCAAGAACCTGTTCAGAAGGATACTTTTGTATCGTGAGAAGAAAACAAGTACTCTTGACGTATAAATGGTGAGATGAGCTTCAAAAAAGGATGCCATCATCGGTGTACAAAATTTGTGTGAACAAATGAGAACACTAGCATATAATGACACTGCAGCTCCATGTTCAGAGGGAAGCACCCGGTTATCTGAGAGGTTCTTCTGATGCATCAACTTTGTGCTTGTACTTGGGCCATCCGCAGTGTTTTAATGTTGTTATACTTGTACACTACCGTGTACTGTTTTCTAGAATATATATGAATCAAGTTGTAATCTTCCCAAATGGGATGGTTTCGTCCATTCATTGTAAGGTATGTACCTTAACATCAGTGAAACCTCATTTGCACTGTGCTAAATTGCTAACTCTACACTGTTGCTTTGCATGCAGGTTGAGAAAATGAACTAACCAAGTTGTTGGATATGCCCGGGGAGAGAAACTAGATACTAATATAGAAGCTGGTACACTTTCCTTCGTGCCAACTAGCTTTGCAGAGCTGATACTCTCATCCGACTTTGTTGTACAATTACTCTATACAGATGAATAGATGACTAGTTGACTTGTAGGTTGTGTCTGTACATCGTGTATAGTCTATTTCTGCCATTTTTGTTTTATATCTTGGAACAGAGAATCATACCCAAGTTTTGAGGTATCAAATTTTGGCCAACACATACTGTATCTAGAAAATAGCTCCAGGAGAGAGTTAGCTGATGTCACCTACAATTGTGCATCCTTTTCCCTCTATATGTTCAAAGTTAACTGTAAATGTAATGCTAAGACCATGTATAGACGAAATTTACTGTTATTACAAGGAAAAATACCATGCAAAATGCATTATAGTCCAATTGTGTGTGGCTTGTGCAGAGAACCCCTGTATTTTCCGTTCATAATACTTTTAATTTATCTCGGAACTGTATATTGTATAGTTTTGAGAATCAATTACATCAGAGGACAAACAAGTGCAATGCTTTCAATTATACTCAGGTTTTCACTGGATACTATTTACTTATTAATTTTGACCACTCGTTTTTTTTAAAAAAAATCGTGTATACTTAAAAATATGCCATAGTAAGACATAAATATAACTATACCACTTCCATTAATCAGAAATTAATTATTTAACGGTCAGAGTTGAAACACTAGTTGTCAACAGTGATAAATGAAGGGAGAGCATCTCCAGCAGGGACCCTAAATATAGCCCCCAAACAGTTTTTGGGTGGTGGGACAAAAAATTTAGGTCCAGCAGAAACCCTAATAGAGCCCCTAAAATGAGGAGGCCCCCAAATCAAGCCCTCAAGCCCTCAGTCCTGGGGGCTTACACCACGGCCCCTATCGACGTTTTTTTGGCGCGATGACAATTCCTCCTGCCTGCACGCCGCCTCCCGCCGAACTCCTGCGCCGCCACCTCCCGCCCGGCCTCCTGCGCGCCGCCCTGCCCGCCGGCCTCCTGCGCCGCGCCGCCCGACCTCCCGCGCCCCGGCCTCCCGCGCCCTGCCCTTCGGCGCGCCGGCCTCCCGCGCCCTGCCTCCCGGCGCGCCCCGGCAGCCTCCCGCGCCCCGGCCTCCCGCGCGTGGCTTCCCGCGCGCCGGCCTCCCGCGCCCCGTCTCCCCCGCGCCGCCCTCCTGCGCCCTGGCCTCCCGCCCGCCGGCGCGGCCTGCGCCTTGGCCTCCCGCGCGCCGCCCTCCTGCTCTAAATTCTTATAAATATTTATGTTTTAATTATAGTGTTAAACTAGACATATACATATAGTCTACGGTGAAAAATAATAGAAAAAGAAATAAGGGCTGAGAAATGGGGGCTGTTGCTGGAGTTCGGAGCATTTTTAGGGTCCAAAGAAAATAGGGGCAGCCCCCATTTAACATTTGGGGGCTCTAAAATAGAGGCTATTGCTGGAGATGCTCTTATATAGCCTAAAACACCTTTTTTTCTAGTAGCATGTAGCTATTAGCTTATCACGGGCACGTTTTTTAAACTACTAAGTGGTGTGATTTTACAAAATATTTCTATATAGAAGTTTCTTTAAGAAATTAAATAAATTTATTTTTTAAGTCTGTAATAGTTAATATTTAATTAATCATGTACTAATTATCTGTTTTGCATACGGCCATTAAGCTCGGTAAATAACATACACCGAATGCTACCTAAGGCACGCTTGGATTTGGCTTATGGGATGAGTAGCTAAATAGTGTCTTTTTGCAAAAACTTTTAATATAAAAGTTTCTTATTAAAAATCAAATAAATCTATTTTTCAAATTTATAGTGATTAATACTTAATTAATCATATGGTAATGACCCATCTCGTGCCGTGATTAGCTCAGATTCAACTTGCACATCGAACGGTGTTTAAACTTTCTGTGGATGGACGGTGCGGGCTGCGCCACGTGGCCGTTTTTGCTATCAGCAGAAAGGCCTGGCCGCTCCTTTGGCCTCGTGGCGAAACCGTCAGCTTGTGTTCCGTCCCCTCCGTTCTCTCTCACCTCACTTCGACTGCTCCGCTTCCTGCATTCCCATGGCGGCGGCGGCGGCGGCTCACCTCCTATCCTCCCCGCCCGCCGCCTCTCCAATACACCCCTGTCCCCTCCCTTCTCATGCCCGGGTCTGCACCCACCGGACCAAGGCTGTCGGAACCCTCTCCTGCCGCGCTTCGCTTGGCCCCGACGGCTCCCTCGCCGCGCTCGCGGCCCCCAGGGTGGAGTCTCGGCGAAGGCCCTACCTGCGGGACCACTCCTGCCTCATCTACCCGCCACCGCGCGGTCGGCAACCGCTCGCCGTCGCCAAGTTCCTCGGCGGCGCCTTCATCGGCGCCGTCCCCGAGGTCACCTACAGGTAATTGGATCCAATAGGACCAATACACATGAATGGAGGAGAGAAAATTTGAGTTCTGATTTGCGTCGGTTTGCTGTGCTGTTGCAGCCATTTCCTGGAGCTCCTGGCGCAGGAGGGCTTCCTGGTGGTGTCCGTGCCGTACAACGTCACCTTCGACCACGAGGCGGCGGCGCGGGTGGTCTTTGAGCGGTTCCACGGATGCTACGACGCACTGCTCTCCTCGGGGCTCCCGGAGGCCGGGCTGAACGGGATGGACATCGCGGAGCTCCCGCTCTACTCGGTCGGTCACAGGTGATCTGAGCACGGGGTGTTGCACGCTACTTGTTCGATGGTTTGCTATGGAGAGGAATTTTAAAATTTTTTGATCTATGTATGTGACAATTTAATTATTTTGTGATGGTTTGCAGCAATGGTGCACTGCTTCAGCTGTTGGTTGGGAGCTACTTCTCAGAGAAGATACCAAAGGTTCACATAAATACCTGTTTCTCTTCAGTTGATTCAGGAGAATGAGTATACATAATTCGAATTATTAAGCTTCTCTTCAAAATTCCATGTGATGCTTAGTTCTCTGATTCTAATCATTTTAGGCTAATGCCATTATCTCGTTCAACAATAGGCCGGCTTCAGAGGCTGTTCCATACTTTGAGCAGGTAATTTAATGTGCTACTGCTTGGTAACATGTTGCATTGCTCTCACATTATTATGAACAGGAGTAGCTATTCTGTTCCATGCATTACAGTTTCTAACTAATTGAAATAAGAGACAATGCTAATTTTGTGAATTGAAGTACTAAACAAAACTCAGTTGCAATTGAAGAGCTAAACAAAAACCAAGTCTTGATTTGTCAATATCACATTTAGCTCGAGTATCGTGATAGATTCTTTTGTTGGATTTACATAAAATTTATGGAATCTTAAAAACATTTTTAACATTTTACAAAATAAATTGGTTAGTGAATATATATTTCTGATAAAAGTAGAGAAAGGAGACTAATTTTTTTAAATTAGCTTTATGGATTGGAAGGTACAATCAGCTCTGAATTTTAAATGCCTGTGATTAAGAGAAGCTTGACGAAGACACAGCTGCAAGTATATAATTTTGAGAATGGAAAACAGGAAAAGAAAATCAGCCCTTCTTGATTGTAGCTACATAACAAAGAAAAACGGTTTTGACTAAAGGATGTTTAGTAGTTTCTCCCTCGGTTAGATGGTGAAATATAGAATCATCTAATGGTGGTGCTAATTGTCCTGGTTATGATCAAAGCCTCACAGATTGATTTGGTAGCAAAGCATGTGTATTGTGTAGAACATGCTCATGTCTCATCCCTCATGCCTTGCTTTGTACCCCACATACCCATGCCTTGCTTTGTACTGAACAGGTAGACCACCTCCCTTCACCCAGCCCACACAATATTTTTTTCTTGTATGGAAAATGCACCTGATTTGATAGTAAGCTGCAATGACTACTCTCTCATGCCTTGCTTGGGCAGAGGTTCTCTCTTGAAAAGGAGTTGAGATGGAGCTCAAAACCCTTAATTTTACTAAAGCTAGTCCTGCACTGTATTGTGTGGTGATAATAAGCTCTGGTGCATTTTGAAGTCCAAAAGATATTTTAATACAGATGTGAACCCAGCAACTTGATCCATAACCTGTCGAACGTTTGTTAGCAATGAATAATAAGCAATTCTCTAAAAAGATTGAGCGAATTGTCTGCACAGTATGTGCAATGCTTTGTTGATGCACTTCATCTCCAACACACATTTTGTGCTTAGAGCTGATACCAGTCTAAAATGTTACTACATACTCCTGCTTCCTGAAATTTTGTGGTCACTATCTACCTTAGTAGTATTTTTTTTGTGCAGATAGGCCCCCTTTTTAGTCAAGTAATGCCTATGATGGAGGCATCTCCTGTTTACTCCGCGGCCAGAAATGCATCAGGTTACTGTTCATTTTAGCTACCTTCTTATGATTTATCAAAATGCCTCATGGACCTTTATAGTAAGACGTGCCATGGTTTTGTAGGAGATGCATGGAAGGCCCTATTTGATTTAGCTGGAGGTTTCATACAAGTGTATGATCAAGAAGCTATGTTATCCCTGAGCAAATTTGTCGACCAGTTACCATCAGTAATGAATCAGGTACTATACTACTATACGAATCTAAGTTTTTCATTTTATAACAATGCTTTCATAAAATGTTTGATCCATAAAGACTTGTCAGTTCTGCACATATCTGCTTCCTATGTTATTTACAGGTTACAGAAGGTGTATCTGAATTCAAACCAACACCACCTGAAAACCGCGAATTTTGCAAGAATTCCTACAGTGTACCCAATACACTATTGGTAGGTTTGATGAACCTCTTTTCACTTTGGGAAGCCTCTGTCCGTTCTAATCAGTACATATTAATATCTGATGCATGCATTGTAGGTGAAATTCAGCATTGATGCTATTGACGATACAGACATAGTTGAAGATGTCTTGAGGCCCCGTGTGGAGTCAATCGGTGGACAAATAAAGAAGGTCATACTGTCAGGAACGCATCTAACTCCATGCATACAGGTGAAATTTGCTATATTGTCCTCTCAGATTATATGATGCTTCTGGTGCAGGACACAGATATACAAACTCTGCTATATTTTTTGAAGACTAGAAGTGTTATTGTTAGGGTCAATTCACCATCAATTGCAAGCAAATTTTTAGAGTCATTCATGACCAGTTGGCAACTTGGCATTCTCAAAAATCACTTCATCATATCAAAAACAACTTATTTGTTCTTGTAGTCATTATCATTTCTCTATGCATCATTTGTATCCATGTCTCAGGCAGTAACCAAAACTCTACTACAGGATGTGAAATGGCAAGTTGGCTCAGAATACACTCCAGCAGATGCTCTAGCTCAGGGTTTGAAATCATTGGCTCTCAATGAAACTAGGGTCCTCTCAAGAACTATTGCTGATTGGTTTAGATCCCTTTAAATGTTAGTCACTATGTGCATTCATTGAATTTCTTACAGCTGCTTACAAAGGTATGAACTTACACTACAGTATCTATGACTCACATATAGTCAATTCACAACCATTCAGACTTCTACACCTCCATGTAAATTCCTGTGGTGTAAAAATCTAGACCATTCCTTTCATCACTCACGAACATACCACATTTTAATTTTCTTTTTACACACATCTTGGCTTTAGTACGATCTGGTCTTTTAGTCAGTTAATTTTGGCACATGCATCAGAAATGTTTTGCCACTTCAATACTTACGCCTTGCTGATGCAATCATATAGGGGCCGCAGTTGCAAGGAGACATTGGAGTACAAAATTTACTAAGAGTCATGCATTTGGGCTGAGTTGAGTTGGTCATGCATGCTCACCCACAGGCCGTACTAAAGATATCTGATCAAGATTGGGGAGGTTGGGCCCAAGTGTTCCCCTTGGACTCTAGTCACAGCACAGGCTATACAATGCATTTAACCCATGGTCCAAGAAAACATGATCCTGTCTCAGGTATGGCACCAGCAAGGCCGAGATTGGCCGTATATTTCGTGCAACACACATGCAAGCCTGTCTATACATTGTATGTGTAACACAACACGTGTAGAATATCATGTTGTATTTTCTTTACAATCTTACAGTACAGCTCAGACTATTGGATAGTTCTGTGTACAGCTGTTGTGTTGGCAACATGCTTGTGCGCCAAGCAGCTCGTACTCCCGGCTTTATTTGGAGCAGATTGATTTTGCTCAGCGGAGATAAATTGTAGCCGTTTAATTTTTCCGGTTCTCTAGAATATGGGCACATGATGTCACTCTGTGAACATATATCAATGCAAGAAACTGCAATCTTTTTCTCACATACAAAAAATGATGTTCATGAAACAATTGTGAATTATTCATTAATAGCTCTGGTTCCATAAAGGTCAGTGAAAGGTACTAGCAGTTTCTAGTCCTAAGCCGACCAAGCCTCAGAGAATCGGCCAGGCTCAGGATTTGCTAAGATTGGCTCCAGTCAAATCAGATATCCTTGGAACAAATCAAGATGCAAATCAATAGCCCTTGCCAGTGCATGTCATGACCTAAAACCATATTGTTGTGAGATACTCCTGTCTCAAAAAAAAAAACACATTCCTAACGTTCCAATACACATTTAGTAAGAGGAAGAATAACCAATGTGTTCTTTATTAATAGATAAGTAGTATTGATGGGTGGGTAGGTGAGGGGTATTAAAAGGATAAAATTTCTCATTGTGTGGGTGAAGGTTCAAATATAAAGATAGGAATTGATTTATTTTAGGATAAAGTTTAAACTCTATAAGTTCTTTTTATAGAGTTTTTTTTTTTTTGAACCGAGGGAGTAGACATGAATGAATCCAAAAAGGCTACCCCATGTGTCAATATCAAATGCATGTCTAATATTGGGATGGGTCTTGCTTGCTTTGCATACTTAAACATACAAAAATGATCACAAACTCAGAGAGTAAATAACCTTATTTTATACATTTTTACCAGGACCGCAAGAGCAAATTGTAAGAACAACTTGATGTTATACGCACTGGCAGGTCCACTGCCCGGCGATCCCAGGTGGCCTCCTAGGCTCAGTGGCGAGCGATCCATTGAAATTCAAATAGATTTGTTTTAGCAAATACTAGTTATAGTTAAATTTATTCAGGCACTAAAATTTTTTGAATCTGCACTGGACTTACAGGTTACTCACTATTACAGAATCACCAATTATAACCCTCTTATCATTGTCGGTTTATTTAAAATTGACATCAAAGATAATATCATTGCTAAGGAGAATAAAAAAAAGAGATCGAATGAGTCCTTGGGCCTCCTCCCTCTGCTTCCTTCTCCACCACTCCTCCCCTCATGTGTGTGCTAACATCTGGGAGGCATGAGCCAACAGAACCAGTGGCACATAGGGCTGCTACACTGTTGGCTGGGAGGCGAGCGCCTACAGATTTGATAGCATGGAAAGCTCTGACGGTGAGAGAGAAGTGCCGATGGATCTAATGGCGGGGAGGCTTGAGGCCACCACATCGATAGCGGGGAGGCAGGGGTGGCCAGATCTAACTGCGGCCCTTTATCTCTTTCTTTTTCTAAGCGATCGGTAGTACTTTCTCCTTTCTAAAATATCTGTCCAGATTCGTTGTCCTAGAAAATGTCCCATCCAGTCCTAGGTTTCTATATTTTGGGACGGAGGGAGTATGTGTTTGGTTAATATTTTCAGCCTATGTAAAACGAGACAAGTTATAATTAATTAAGTTTTAATTATTATAAACTTGAAAAATAAATTTATTTAATTTTTAAAAGTAATTTCTATATAGAAAATTTTTGAAAAAAAACCATTTAGCGGTTCGGGAAGCGTGCACATAGCAAATGTGGAGGGTTTTCACTTAGTCTTGCAGCGTCGAGTGCTACCTAAGGGGTCGTTGGATCCATTGGTGTCTTAGAGGCAAAGGTAGCAGAGCGATCCTGAGGGGTGGAGTTTATGTTTTGGAGCGGTGTTAGAGTGATCCAAGCTCTCTGTGTATGCAATTCTATGAATGGAGTTTATGTTTGCTCTTTTTCTTTCTTTTTATGTAATTTGATCCACCTTTTCTGTTGTAACAATTTGAGGTATTTTACAAATGTAGCATTATGAAGTATCACGGTCAATTGTAACTATTCTTTTTCCTCAATGTTACTTGAGTATCACTGCTAACCTGCCATCATCGAGTATAACCGCATTACGGCAAACGTTGGTTCAAAAACCGGTAATGATAGCCGGTCGTGTACTAGTAACTGTACACGTACCGTATATACTGTATATAGGGGATGGGCCCTATGTAATTAACTTGCGCCATGTGCACGCTCGGCGGCTCAGCGCGGCTCTGATCAGACACGACCGAATCGAATCACAGCTCACAGATATATAGATAACAACATCTGGTTTACGCCAAAACCAAGATACTAGCAGATATCCTATATATTATCCGGGACCAATAATTTTGTAGTAACGACGACAACCAGTAGCTCTACATTAAATGACTATATATATATATGATTAATTTATCTAGTGCACTATTATTTAATTTACTTTTGATAGGTTTATTTTTATCTTTTATTCGTGCTGGCACTATTTAGAGTTACTATTTAAAGTTACTATCTACTACTATTCACTCGATTCTTTTTATCTTCAAGATCTTTATTGGTTGGTAAAACCGACTACGACAACCGGTGCTTGTCTCAGAAAGATTTTTACGTTCTACTTGGTATTCATCATATTTCTTGTTTTTTTTAAAAGAGGCTTCTTTAAATATCCCTGATCATGCTTATTCTAGTTGAGAGTTTATCTTCTCCCCAGACAGTTTCACCCGAAGGTAACACTTCTCTATACATACGGGTTTTCCTAATGCCTATACAAGATACAGACTATAAACAAGAACTATCGAAGAGGTTTCTCTCCTATAGAGTTATTAGCCTAAATACTTTCCTAGAACAAACAGACAGAAAAACTTAAAGAAATTTCTTTATAATAAACAAACAAGCTTACATATGGTTTTTTCCTTTCGAGAACTCCAAAGAATGATACAAACAAGCGTAACTTAGTTACCTTACACTGATTTATATTACACTCCTTGTTTCAATATACTTACAAGGTATATTCTTAGCAAACTACTACTAAGACTAGAGAGTGGTTTTGCGTTATGCTTGGAGGAGTTCTTACTTCTTCGATGTGTATCTTTGGCTTGGCCAACTCCTTCTTTTATAGAGACCGAGAGTAGGCTCGTTCGAACTTCTTTCATATTTTCATCATCATGGTGCTTTATAAGCTGGCACACATGAGAGAGTGGTTCTTCTATTCTTGCTTTACGGGCATCCTCTATTCAGCTAAAGTTGAGACACATATGTCTTACTTTTCACCCAAAGTTATATTGTTCACAGTATTCTTAGCAGAGATATGTCATTCATCGAAAGTACTTCTGGATTTATTTAGCCGAGTCTGTATGCATTATCACTCTACGCTTGTAGAGTGTTCTTCTAAACTATTCTTCATTTTATCTTTGTTAGGTCATATAATTGAGGTACATTAGGCATGTGATTGAAAAAGGTATAGTTTGGTGAATATATATTCCTAGGAGTATGTACTCCTGCTTACATCTACCGTCCATCTGTAGCCAGTCCTCGATTAATGCTTTAGGTATGTACCGCTACCAAATAAAAAAAAGCATATACCGCTACCAAATAAAAAAGTATATATCGCTACCAAATAAAAAAGTATATACCCCTACCAAATAAAAAAAGGTATATACCGCTACCAAATAAAAAAAGTTATATACCACAACTAAATAAAAATAGGTATATATCACTACTAAATAAAAAAATATATATTATACTGTTACTAAATATAAAAATAGTACATACTATTCCTGATAAAAAAAAGTGTATATATACAGATGAGAGTATATACTCCTGAGAGTAAAAAAAGGGTTTATATATATGTGTGTAGAATGTAGCTAGCATATATAGAGACCGAAAATTATCCTATTATTTCTTTTAAGTCTGTACCACGTATGCCTGTAAAGTAAGTTATAGAGTAGAACTTAAAGTTATAATAGATGTTTATGATAGAAATAAAGTTGGAATATAGAGACACCATATGTTATAACTGAATGGTGGTGGCAGAATAGGAGAGAAAATGATTTGCAGGCCTATAACTGTCCGAGGGTCATTGATACATTTCTAGTTTATCTTAAATATAAGAGATTTTAAAATTCAGAGACAATATTTTATTCTCTGTCTACTAACTTTTGTACTAGTTTATTCTCCACCTATCAACTTTTGTACTAGATTATTCCTCGTTTATCATCTTTTTTTACTAGTTTATTATCTTTAACCATCATCTTTTGTATCATAATTTGTCCTTTTACTGCTTCTTTAATTTTTGCAAAAATGACATAATCACTTATATTACACAACCGAGTGAGTAGCTTAGGGAGTAGCACCCATAAACCAGTATTTTTGGGAATATACACTTTGGTTGAATTTTGTTAATAAATATTGTGCCTATATGTTAACATGGAGTTGGAGTCTTTTGTGCCGTTCTTTCGGGTTCGGCTATGCATGTTGTTATTAGTGCTAGTTTTATAACAAGTCTTTTATTAAAAAGAACTACTATAGTAATAGTGACAGTAAAGTTTTTCCCAAAGAAACAATGACAGTAAACTTGTGAATATATGACCTCATTCATCATAAGTTGTGAATACATTTTGCTCTCTTCATCTCAAAATTTTACTGCCTTAAACATAGATAATAGTCGATAACGATCAGACCGGAAGCTCACTATTAAGGCACTCCAGGCCCAGGCTACCAGCTGCTGGAGTATCATTTTGCGACGAACGCACACGCATATCTGCAAGCGGCCGGCCGCCGTCGCGATCGGGTGGAGATCGATCGATCCAGCCGTCGAGGTGCCCATGCCACCTGGTCACTAGACACGGCGTCGCATCGCACCATGCACGCTAAAAATGACACCGCAATTAATATTGCAGACATTTGCTGGCAAAAGTTCGAGGATTGATCTGGCAGCTACTGTACTCAAACTGGGAGTATCAAATTATAAAATACTAGTAGCAAGCAGCTCAAACGACGACGCGATATGATAGGCCACCTATAAGCTTCTTTCGGCGCAAAAAACCAATTGATGAAATGGAAGTAATCGACTGCATTTGCATATATGGCTTCAGAATTATGGCGTACAGAGATACTGTGCACATGCATGCATATATCGTGAGAAATATTAGAAGCAGCATATATGCATGCTTGCGTTAATTGATTTTCTGTAGTAGAGTCCTTGTTGGGCAACTGATTCTCCTTCCTGCTTACTCCCTCTAGTTCTATATTTTCCGTCGTTTTAAATATAATCTTATTTATCGAAGAGTTACTATTAATACTACTTAAAAAAACCATCTTTATAGACACTCCTATTTATTTTTATAGACGGGCTAAAAAAATCGTACCTATAAAAAAATATAAAGAAATCCCCAGTTATGACCCGTCTGCGAAAATTCACGGGCGGTAGTCTTACGATGGTCGTCTGTAAAAATAGGAATATTTTTACAAACGAACCTCCCAGTAGATCGTCTATGAAAATCAATTTTTATAGACGGCACCTTAGAAGCACCGCCTACCTAAAAACGAAAAACCCTTAAATTGGCCAGGCCGGCCGCACCTCCCAGTCACATGCACAGCCAGCTTTATCCCTTCCCTCACTTTTCTCCATCGGCTTCATCGGCTTAAATCTATCCCTCACTTCTGTCTACCGATCCACATTAGATGGATCACCACCACTACCAAGGGATGCGGGTAGGAGTAGGTATAGGGATGGGCATGGGGTTAACAGATGCTGTGGCCGTTGGCGAGGCGTACGTCGGAGCAGGTGGCAGCGAGGTGGTGGTGTGAGAGGCGGCGATGCAAGCGCTAGGGGCGGTGGTGTAGCTCCACTTCGACAAGACGCTGGAGAAGAAGCACGTGGCGGATGCGCAGAAGCAGGAGCTCTGGTGCCTCTTCCTCGCCTTTTCCTTTTTCTCGCCCTTGTCCTGTCCCTGCCCACGTGCCTCTAGTGCCGACACCTCTAGCCCCCGTGGGGCTCCTCTCCCTTGCCCACCTCGCCTTCTACGCCGCCATCGCACACCACCTCCGATGCCTCAACGGATTCAGGTTCCTAGCTTCCTTCCCCAATGCCTTCTACTCATCACTTCACTTAGCTTAAACTTATTACTCGTCATTTGATTGCAATGGCAGGTACCAGCGACGGCGATGGCGATAGCGATGGTGATGGTGACTGTGACGACGCGACCTCAAGGATGGCACCGGCGGCTCCTCCATGGCCCCTTCCCTCCCCTCGCTCTCCTAGATCTGACCTGAGGAGAGGAGGCCGGCAACAGCAAAGGGAGCGTGGCTCCTCCGGCCGCCGGCGGCAGCTCGTCCACAGTGGCGGCAGCAGCAGACGGGGCGGCGGTAGCTACATTTTTTTAGCGCCGAAATTGATTTTCACAGGCGGGTGACTTAGGAGGCCCGTCTATGAAAATCAATTTTCGCATACGGGGGCAGACCCGCCTGAGAAAAAGGGTATTTTCACATACCCCTTCTCCTAGGCGGGCCGGCTGCCTGCCTGTGAAAATCCATTCACTCGTATACGAAAACCGATTCTGTATTGGTATAATTAGGGTGTATATTTCCTATTCTACTTATATTAAATACCTTTAAACTCAGCGTTTTTTTTATGTCGGAACTACAACAGCATTAACAGCTACACAGGGGTAAACTCGTCTAAAGCGTTCACTAAGCTCCAGCTACATAAATTTTTCATCCAACGCTTCGACGATAAGAAATATGGAATAGGAGGGAGTAATAGATTACTGTGGATAACATGAAATTAATACGAGACACACACACTATAGTACTATACTATAGCTCAAGCTTTCTACTAGTAGTCTATAGTGTAGTACATGGATTGCATGTTCCTGTGTCGATCGGATGCACTGCAAGAAACATCATAACGAGAACGACTAAATATGTCGTTCGTACTACATCACTACACATCATATCACACGTTGGTCTAATTAATCAGGATTTTTTACTTCTTTAGATTAACAAACAAAGAAGGCCTCTCATCCGCTTAATCATTGCCTTATCTCTTTTGAATCTGCTTGCCAAAGATTGGTTGGCACACTGTACGCCCAGGCCGTGCTGTTCTTAACGACCAAATGGAGTTAAAAAAAAACATGCATGGCAACAGAAGTAAAAATCGATAGTTTGTGAACCCCTTTGTCCTTCTAACACCGTGCTTCAGTCATCCAACAACCGACTGAGACTAAACCCAATGAAATCGGATTGGCGTTTTATTTATAAGAAAATCCCATAGCGAACCGTTCATAATTAGAACTATCACGTATCAATTTCTAAACGAAAACAAACTCCTGAATAAGGATCTAGGACAGATAAGGAAGTCTCCGATAAGAATAGGAGACCTAGTTCTACTTGAGCCCTATCAGAACTGTTCAGACTAAACCTAACTTGTTCTCCAAATCCTACTCTGACACGGGGCAACCCTAGGGTACTTGACAAGAGGATGACCCAGGGTATAAATATGGCACCTCCCAGAAGAAGAGGGCAACCAAAGGCAAGCTATAATAAACCAATACAGAAGACAAGACAACCGGAGCCGAGAAAACCAAGCCGTAACCCTAACATAATTCAGTACAAGTTCCCAATTAGAGAATCCCAACGAGAGAGTTGATTAGGTCTAAGACTAGATCTTCACCTTCACATATCTTGACTTTGTACACATCCATATACATATATACATCGGCCGGCCTCTGGCCAAATAAGATATAGGGTTATTAACTCGAGTGGGGTCAAATCTGTATAAAAAAAACTATGTGTCTTGCATCCTATTTTATCTTCATGTATATCCTAACACCGGCCAATAATTTCTACTATTATAAAAATACGGATTGATTCCGTTCGTCCACCCGTCACTGATGTCAACATGACGGCAATGACCTGATTGCTGTATTGTCGTGTGAAAAGAAAAAAATAACAAAATACAATGCAGCGGATGGCACGAGTTGAGCAGATTTAGGAAGGAAGGGAGAAAGGAGGAGGAGGAGATAGTGGGCAGCTGAGGGGGGGCGTATGTGGTGGGCGCGGCGAAGTGGTGGAGGCTGCCGTTGGAGCAGGAGAGGACGACGAGGTTGACATGGGCGTCACAGAGCACGGCAAGCTCCTCTGCCTTCTTCTCTAGCCCGGCGAGTCCCATGGCGCGCCCTTGCTCCTCGATCCGCTGCAGTACCACCCGCAGCACGACGAGCTCCTCCGCCTTCTTCTCTAGCCCGGCGAGTCCTGCGGCGTGCCCACTCCTCGATCTGCCGCAGCACCACCCGTAGCACAACAAGCTCCTCTGCCTTCTTCTCCAGCCCGGTGAGTCCCACGGCGCGCCCTCGCTCCTCGATCCGCTGCAACACCACCAGTCCCCGCCTCCCCATCCTCCTCCTCCTCTTCCCGGCCTCCAATCCGACGCGCCGGACCAGCTGGACGCCCCTTTATTATGTAGGCGCGGTGGTGGCACCGGCGGTGATGAACCTCACTGCTGCCACAGCAGCAAACTGCGGTGAGGTGACGGCGGCGGCGGTTGAACAGGAAAGGGAGGTGGCAACCTTAACTGCCCCTCTCCTCTCCCCTTCTGTTCCCATTCTAATGGGCCAGCCGCCGGCCTAATATGTGAATCTTAAAAAAAAAGGGAGATTTTTCTCTGTAACAAATGAATGGCTTTCTCGAGATTTCCTCAAGTCACAGTCCAACAATACACTGCACCGAGGTGGATCAACGGCATCAGGTGTTCACCCTGTTGGCTTTGATGCTAATTAGGCAGCAGACTTCTGAGTCCAACACCGCCCCGCGTAGTTAAAATATTTACCTGGAGCTATGTAATTTCAGAATTTTTCCATAAATTACTGCTTAGATTTCTTTTCTATTGTTGAATTGCTTCTGGATATACCTTTGCAACTTCAATATAATGTTTTGACTATAACATTCAGGAAATCAGGTACTTTCAGAAGCTTCTGCGTGATCTAGATACCATTTACCCTTCACCAGTTGATACGGTGCTTGAGAATGTTTTTCACTTTGTTGCACAATTCCAAAATCAGAACCAGATCTGGTTAGCATTTCTTTAGGTGGGTCATACCTGCAGACACCAACTTTTTTTTGGAATATAACTAATATATTCTTCAATTTGGCCGTGTATATCAGTTTAGGATATAGAAGCCGGGTTTTATCTAATTCATTATTAAAAAAATATATTCTTCAATGTTTCACTAGCTGCTTTGCATTATTAATGTGGTATCTATTTTTGCTTATATCTTTCCGTACCTAATTTTGTGAATCCATCCATCTTTCCTTCTACATTATACTCCCTCCAGTTTATTACAAATACTTGTTGTTTTGGAGAAGAACACGGTCTCCAAAAAAAATTTTGCCCACTATTTTCTATTACAGTATATATAGAAATATTAACAAATATATGATTTTATTAAAGTATTTTCAAGGTTAATCTATACATATGGTCACTATGTGTAAATATTTTAAAAGATATTTATAGCAATGTTCTAAAAGTTTGACATCAGTATTGTTTAAAACGGCAAGTATTTGTAAACTGGAGGGAGTAAGTCCTTAGATTGGACTAATGGTGAGTTGGTTTGAGCTGAAACCTGTTATTTTGGATGATTCTCCTTTTCTTCAGTTCGTTGTTTTCTTATAGCCTGAAAATAAAAGGAAAGATACCCAGCGCCTCTATAATTTTGTAAATCATAGTGATAACTTTTATATTTTTTCCGTTGCAACGGACGAATAAATTTGCTACTCAAGATAAAAATCATATATCCTTACACAATCGACAATAATATACTAACCCCTGCACAATGGAGAAATAAAGATCATATATGTTGTTAAAAAAAATACTTCATGGTTTTATATGTATATTCCATCTTCTAGGTGCAATAATCCTTATAAAGTAATACCTCTGTTTGTGTTTACTTGGCCATCTTGACTATTTTCGCCTTGATCACTAATAATTTTAAAAAGGTTAAACTATGATCAACGAAAGTTTCATGCTAATGTTTAGAATGCTTATGTTTAGGTTAAATATTTTTTTGTATAATACGGATTCTTTTTATGTATTTTTTTTTGCAAAAGATACAAATAGTTAAAAGTTTGTATATAAATATTGTCTAGGGCCAAGTACTTGTAAACAGAGGTAGCAATACAATCGCGCTGTTGGATGAGTCAGCCGGTGGCATCATAGGATGGAAAAATATATATGTAGCATCTCCTGCATGTTCGGTCAACAGTTAGCTAGTGGCGAAATAATTGCCTAGGGTACACGTAGGCCACTATTACACTTATGGTTATAGATTCAGAACAGGTACAAAAATCAGATCTAAGTTCTCGATCGTCTCCTAACCGTTAAACTGTCCATGTGCATGCACGCAAACGTACCAGAACGTGCATATGCTAATTTGGTAAATCATCTACTCTCTCTCTCTCCCCCCTATTGATGCATGCAACCTCACAAGATTAACACACCCTGCTTTAAGCTGACAACCCTTCTGATTTTCATTAACAAATCACCTAAGCTTTGGCTAGGCATGCATGAACTGATCATCAAAGACATCAAGTACTGATGAATCGGCGCGTCGTTCGGCTCCAGCCGTCACAATTTCCTAGGAGTACGACGTAAACTAATCACATGGGATTCGAGGTTAATTCAAGCAATAATTAACCGGTAGATGGAACTGAAATTATTGCATTGATGCAACCGTGATCCTCGCTTGATGTCACTATCTATCTGCATCGGCCAAGCTTCGCTAGCTAGCAGTTTCGCCAGTGTACCACCCCACATGCACAAAACTGCCTATTGCTGATATACGGCTGCACTGTAGCACGTGCGAGCTACTACGCTGTAGCATTATCTATTGGAAATTAACATTTTACTTTCTGCCTGTAGGTCCACTGATGGTTAATACTCTCTCTATCTTAAAATATAGCTATTTCTATATTCTTTTGAAGAGATTAAGTAATAAGATAAAAAGACTACATTACCTTTCATTAATGCGAGAATGACTTAGGCTTAGTTTGAAGGTGAAGGAAGTGGAAGAAGAAGATCACGTAAAATGAGATAAGCCATTAACGTATAATTAATTGAGTATTAGCTACTGTAAACTTAAAAAATAGATTTATATGATTTTTTAAAACAACTTCTAGATAAATTGTTTTTACAAAAACGCACCATTTAGCAGTTCAGGAAACATGCTCACAGAAAACGCTGCTCAACATGTAGTACCGAATGGTAGCTTAGGGAGAGTAAGAGTGCTTGGTAGGTGTGAGGTAGTTAGTAAGGATATAATAGGCATAATAGCACCAAAAGAGCTAAAAATAGCTATATTTTGAAATAAAATTTGAGTCCTAGAAATAACTAAAATATTTTAGGATGGAGGGAATAACTCTTTTTTCTTTTAAGACTGACTCTGCAGTGTTGGAGAAGATGTTGGAGCTAATTGGAGGTTGCCACGAGATAATTAGAGATGTGGTGTTCAAATTTAAATCATAAAAATCTGCAGCAGAGTTTTGCGAGAATTAATTTAGATTATGTTAGCTTTGTAGAGGATATAGCATTAATTTGGCTCAAAAAATATGACACTGCGGTTTTTTTTACCTTTTTCATATATGTTTTCACAAAGAGAAGTCGTTTGAAACAAATATTATAATGTTACAGTGTTTGATACCAAATTCTACCACACCGGTCGCGGAAGAATGCATGGAATTCTTAAGGATGGTCTCCAAGATGTAAGCCATGATCCGGATTTTTTGGACTCGACAACATTGGCATCCATTTGGAAGTTTTGTGTTGGAGAGCGTTGCATTCCTAGTATTCTTCTTAGTGTAATTGCCGTAAGGCAGTATGTGTTCGTCGTTTCCCTTTTTTTTATAGGCTATATACACATATGTTTAGTCGTTACGGCAGTATGTGTTCGTCGTTTCCCTTTTTTTTATAGGCTATATACACATATGTTTAGTCGTTACGGCAGTATGTGTTCGTCGTTTCCTTTTTTTTATAGGCTATATACACATATGTTTAGTCGGTGTAGACACTAAAATCTTACATTATCTAAAAGTACCAGGGATCATGAGTCTAGCTAGCTAGTAGTGTGTTACATTGTATCTTTGTTCTGCCTTCCCATTGAAATGCTATATATAGTGTCTCTCTCCCCATATGTAGGGCACAGGTGTGGTGTTCCGAATTAAAAGAACGACATGTGTCACTGCATTGTGCATTCCCCAAAAAACAAATTCGTACATGACAAAACAGTGAATCAATTATAACCAACTCAGCTAATAATATTACATGTTCCCTCAAGAAAAAAATAATTTAGTTATGCACATACATGCATGTAGCCAGGACGAGACGACGACTAGCCATTAGCCAATAACCACGTCACATGTATCGTATCTAATTATAATCTTGTAATCGATCCATTCTATCCGAAAACAAACGTGAATGGTCAATGGTCAGATCCCGGCCAACCATTATAGCTAGTACATATGTTTCCCAAGATCCATCGATCGGCCTGATCAGAGAGATATATTTAGCCTTTGATGCTCTCTTTGACCATTACTAATCATCTTACTAAGACGCCGTATCTGATTTTTTATAGCTATTTGAGGATATAAACAAATTAATAAATCTCTATAAAATTAAAAAGTCGCTAAAAAGGTATTTTAAAAAAAATTTATATAGAATTTTTTTCTACAACATACTGTTCAGAAGCTTGCGAAAGGTGAATAAAAATCCAACTCTCAAATTAGAAAATAGCAGGGTCTAATTGTTATCCAATTTTGTCCGCCGAACCGACGCGTTGCTCCAAACAATTCTGTGCGCTGGATTGTTAATCTCCATCCGCACGTGCTGCAGCATCTTCACTGTATAGCATGTGTGTAGATCGGCGCCAAAAATGTCCTATACTGCTGCTGCTGATGCATACTCTCCTCGACTTGTCATGTGTCATCTGTCACTTGTTAATTATCATTAGTTACTAGCAGCTGCATGTATGCTTCAGTACTTCAGATATGTGCCATCATATATAGATCGATCGACAACGACCAACTGATAATCGAGAACGAACAAATTGTTAGCACATCGTGCTGTGTATATGAATGTACACACAAAACAGCTATCAGCTATATTTGGTCTATCTAGTCCTGTTCTTTTCAACTGAGGCCAATGGATTATCGATGGCATGCTTTCTAAGCTTCTAGTTGTATGATTATCACAAAATTTTCTTCATCACTATTTGTTACACCCCGCCCTAGTACCTTCATACAGACAACGCCAAGGAGGGTGTGCTGCGGGAGAAACGGCGAACCGTCTCATGCAGAACCGCAATACTAATATCAGTCCCAGGAAATATGATGCTGGTATCCGCGATAACATGATGAATTATTGCAATACTAATAATAAATTTATACCTCTACGTTGCAACCTCGGGTAATCCCTTGGTAGCAAACCTTAGTAGAGAAATAGCGGCAGCGGAACTTAGCGTAGCTAGAACACCAATACACGGACAACGGCTTGGGTCTAGGGACGAAGCCCTAACTTTCGCCATCTTCAACCTGTACTAAGAAATAGAAAGAAAAACAACAACAATAGAAGGGTGAGTACATTCATACTCAGTAAGCCACAGGAAAATATGAATATGTAACCTTCAAAGGGAGATTGGGTTTATTTTGTAAGTCTTTTCTTTAAAACCTTTTTCAATTTCTAAGTGTGGAGTTTCTATAAATTCATTTGAAAGGAGACCCACCGTCTTGATCCGACCGCGAGTTGCTTTGCAACAACTCAAGCGGAAAGCAAAATTTTAGTCTTAGTTATTTTCTTCTCTTTTTCTCTATTAATTTATCTTTACTTTCTCAAACACATCCATAATTCGTCTCATATTTGCGTGAATATACTCATCACATCTTATATCTTGGCCTTCTCAAGCCATCCATATCCTATAGTCACACGCTTCCCTTTAGGAATCCTACTATATGATGCCGTCCGGCATCCCGGGTCATATAGATCCATTTCTAACCACTCAGGTCATTCGTCAGTCACACAGACCAACTCTGACAACGATTCTCATTTCCACAAACCAGTTTCACAAAGCATAGGCAAACAAATCTACGTTAAGAGAATCACCTCACATTCGCCCTTAACCATGGGTACGGCTGTTTGAACAGTTTAGCTAAACTCTGCAGAAGTTGTGCGCTTTACCCACACGACACGAAACTTACACCGAGTACTGGCCGGTACCGGAAGTTCGTGACAATGCCTTTTGAAAGCTAACCCATGAATATCCCATGCCACATAGTTGGTCGAGTCCACAACAAGCATCAGGCAAAAACAGCCATTATATACTCAGGATACACCAGGGATACTTCTACATTTATCGATAACGTGATTGTCATACCCTGAATTTCCATCCAAAATTCAGGTGCTTTATTGTGTGTAAATCCTCATCTAGAAATCAACCAAGGCACACCAATGACAAAGTCGATAACAAAGTAAATGTCTTACAGTTTTACTCTGGCTAGAGGTATACCAATTTACCCACAAAACACAACCCCACAACACATTACCGTGCATCTCAATACCACCATGGTATCTTAGAAAAGAATTGTGACAGGATTATCCATATAACTCGCACAATAGGAGAGTCTCCCGTCAAGCCTCCAGTCTCTGGTAGGGGTGATTAAGTGTCTTCCCACAAGACGGCTCGATGTCCAAACTCATGGACTTACCAACTGCTATGTGTGGACTTATACTAGCCATAAACAAACCCTGGCGCCTCCTATTGAATTCGGCACACTTTAAATCCCGCAATTTACCCATTCTAGCTTGTGGTTAGTACGATTATTGCTTCGCAACAAGTAGTCTGCGAACCGATCCTTAAGTGTCATGAGTACCACTAGCATCAACCACAACCCCGGTGCTCACAACCTACCATTTAGTCAAGTTTTAGTGGACCATTAAATTAATCTCACACAACCACGGTCGTAAACTAAATCATCATTTCATATGAACTCAATAGTATAATCAATGTTTAATTGATAGCCTATAAGTTATACTATAATTCCTAAGCATGGCCAAGCAAAGTCCTAGAATTATTCTAGCTAACCAATAATTAAATCTAGCTAGTCACCTTATTCCTATAGGCACAATGTCAGGTAATCAAGTCAATAAGGCTATAAGCAAAGATTAAGGTTTCTCCCTCCAGATGACATTATAAAAATAAATACATGGTTGAAGGAAAAACATAGTTTAAAACATAGGTACAATATGCTCAAAGGTGTTGAGGATCTATGTGACTTGCCTAGCTGATCTGCAAACGCTTCTAAACTCTCCTCGCAAAATCTCGACTCCGCCGGAACCTCGGCGACTAAAGGCAACAAACAAAAACGAACAAAATAGTACATAAGCACACATCAAAGTACAATATTATATTTAAAATAGGTAAACCTTGATTTTTAAAGAATTTTGCAAGTTGAATCACCCCAAACGAAGTTTGGATGAATTAGTTATGAATTTTAGAAATTTTAATCCATTTAAAGCCTATTAAAGGAATTGAACCGATTTATTGCGTCATTTATGCTTTATTTTAATTCAGGAAAAAGGATTTATGGCGTCAACACAGAGTCAGAGGGCGGCTGACACCAGGGGCCCACTGGTTAGAGAAAGAAAGGCTTGGGTCCATGGTAGACGAAGTCCACCGAGGGATTCGCAAGGGTTCAACGGCCCAGATCGGATTGGAGAAAGATCGGGCAGCTCAGATCGGATCTCGGGTTTACGATGGATTGGGTGGCCGAGATCTAACCGAAGATGAATCGGACGTCTAGGACTAATCCCAACGATCCGACGGCTAGGATCTATCCGATTGGTTGGATCTCGCAGGGCTGACATGGCGTTGATCTGGCTCCTGCGTGGCATCCACATCGGTAGTGGCGACGGCGGCGGCTCAGGTTCCTATGGTCGTCAGTGATCGACGGCACGGTGGAGCGTGGCGAAGGCAGAGATGGATAGAGAGGAGAAAGGCGAATCTCACCGTGGGCAAAACGACGGCGAACGGCGACGAGATCATCCAACGGCAAGCTTTTGGCGGCGGGGCTTCTTGGGTCCTCGGCGGCAACGTTGCTCTGGTGGTCTTCGACGACAGGGAAGTAGCGGCCTAGCTTCCCCGCGATCTGGCGGTGCTAATAGGGGTGGCGGCGAGCACTGGCGACGGCTAGGACGATGGTGATGCTTGACTGGAACGCGGCGGCGGTGGCGGATTAGATCGCTATGGCGCTAGGGCTCTCGGGGCTAAAGCGGGCACAGTTGATGGTGGGAAAAGGGGAGAGAGGCATCAGGGGATGCTATATATAGCGAAGGGGAGGAGAGATCGGCTCAGATTTGGTGCGACGATGGTTAGGGTTTTCTCCGAAGTCCGGAAGCTTCACGAGCTCGGTTAGACGGCGGTCCTAGGGGTTATCTTCCGCGATTCTTGGGAGAAAAGGACGATGAGATTCAAGGGATCAAAACCCCTCAACGGATTGGGAGCTCGGGCGCACGCGGAGGCCGAATCGACACAGATTAGGCGCGGTGGCGGTGCGGGTTGCCCGGCGCTCTCCGACCCGAGGTCGGAGACGATTCTGATGGGTGGGTCCCACCCGTCAGTGGCAGGGAGGGGCACGGGCGGCCATAGACCGTGGGTCATGGCGCGCGCGGGAGAGAGGGATAAGTGCACAGTGCTGGGCCGGATTTGGCCCAAAGGCAGTAAGGAGATTTTAATTAGTTTTTCTTTTATTTAAATGCTGAAATGCTTGTTTTATTTATTAAAAATACTTTCCTTGCTCAATTAATTCCTAAAAAATTCTAGGAGATAAAGGATTAAGCAAAGTATTTTCTAAAATTAAATCTATGCCAACTTTAGTTGAGAATTTTCTCTGATTTTAATGCTTTCACTCCTTGAGACTTTTAAAGTAATTTCTAAATTTCTTTTTTCACAATTTATTTAATTAGGGAATTTCCAGGGTGTTACTATGATTGCCACGTATAGAGGGGAGTGCCACGAAAGGCTATTATCAGAACATCAGAACACACATCTTCGTCGCCTTATCCCCAGTGTTCCACAACCACTGACATACAAGATAAACATGAATCAAAAATTTACTTTTCCAAGAGTATCCCACAATACCCGTGTGGTCGTACTGTAAGATTCTTGGATAGAATTCTCCAAGGAATCGGTCCTTATATGCGAATACGGAACCAAGCCACGCAGGCGAGCATACCGCATTGCGAGCTTTCACAAACCATCCTTTTTCTTTAAAACCCACCGACACCAAGTGTCGGGTTTTCCAAAAGAGTTCTCAACCCATTTTTCCCAAAGTCATCATTTATCAGTGTATGTGAGTACAGAGGTCTGGTGGGTGAAATGGTGCTTGCGACGATCAGGCTCGTCAGGAGGCAGTGCGGCGGAGGGATTTGACAGGCAGTGGTTTCGGTGGGGTAGGACAGAGGCAGATAGGGGAAAGGGATGGCGTGGCCCTTCGGCCTTTATAGCTGTGGTGGCGGAGCGGCGAGGAGAACGGGGAGATCGTCTACCCGCGGCCAAAAGGAGGGCGGCAGCTCGCTCGTTCGCCTGACAGTCCGTGGGGTGTGGCGGCGGGTGGCAGAGAAGGACAGCGAAGCACGTGGGCACTGCAGATGGCAGCAAAGGAGCAGCATGGGGAGAGTTGACTCCCCAGTGGTCCGAAGGCTAAGCCCAGCGTGGCACGAGCTCCGGAATGGTGGTCCGTTGGTCGTTTTGGCAGGTGCGGTTTTAGGGACATGCATCAATGGCGGGGTTGGCGCGTCATGGGTGTCCGCATGCGCGTGTGTGGGCGTCGACAGGATTCGCACGGTGCAGGACATGGGTGCATCGGCGATGATGGCGACAGGGCGTGGCGTGGCCGCGTGAGGTGACCCGACGGGAGCAGCGGGAATCATGCATGGCAGGGGATGGGGCGGGCATAGATGATGATGGCTTGGGGGATGGCGCAGCGGAGGATGGCAGGGCACGGCGGGATTCGTGGCGGTCCAGGTGCGCCAGGGCGAGGACGACAGAGACGGGGCACTGTGCGGTGGTACGGTGAGACGAGGCGGTGAGCGGTCCGGGGGCGGCATTCTGCCGAACAGGTGTCGGGCGTGGGTACGGGGTTGTTTCGAGGAGAAGACGAGCACGCGGCGATGGGCGAGCGAGCGTCCACGAGTTTGGCGTGGGCATGGGCGTGGGCGTGGGTCCTGGCTGGCGGCGAGCTTGCACGTTGGGCGATCGTCCGTGCGGGCGGGGAGTGGCAGCCAGGTGCATGGCTTGGGCGGCAGTGACCCGTGGGCCGCGACAAGGGAGGAAAGGCGGGCGTGGGTGCGGCTCGATTGGGCCGGCGGCCTGCGGAGCAAAGGAGTGAGTAGGCCAGGCTGATTCCGTCGTGTCCCAAACAAGGAAGAGAGGGAGAAGCTGAGGGGAAAGGATGGAGTGGGTAGTTGGGCTGGGCCTAGAAGGAGGGGGAATGGCTTGGGAGCATTTGAATGGATAGAAGGATTTAAATTTGGTATTTAGATCTCCAAGGAGGAGTATTTCGACTAAGACCTTTGCCAATTGACAAGAACTTTGAAATTTGAAAACACTTGAATAAATTTGAGAGGAGGATGGAAAGACAAGGAAACTTGAGGGATATTTGTAATCAAATTATGTCATTTGATTCTTCAAGATTTCAAGATTGTTAGGTTGGTATACCGACTGAGATTTTGATATATGAGATGAGGTTTGGCCTTTGAACCGAATTTAAATAATTTTGAACAGAGTGCAAGTAAAGGATTTTCAAAGGAGGATTTGATCTCGCAAACTAAACCCTTAGAATTTATTTAGGAGGACTTCGAAGGGATTTCAAGGAGGGTTTAATTTGAATTTTGATAAATGAATTCTCGGAGAATTTTAGGGTTTTCGAATAGGTTATATAGGTCGGGGATGTTATTCGAGGGAGGCATTTTGAGGTGAGGTTTTAGGGTTACGAGGAATAATTTTATTGAGATTTTTGGCATAATTTCTAGATACACGCAAAGAACCAAATTTTTGAACATACGGTTTTAATTAAAATAATTTTTCAGCGGTACACGGAAACGGGGGTGTTACACTATTCTCTCCTTATTTAATATTTGACGTCGTTAACTTTTAGACATACATTTAATCATTCGTCTTATTAAAAAATTATGTAATTATTATTTATTTTATTATGTTTTTTTATCATTACAGATACTTTAAGCATGACTTATATTTTTATATATTTATATAAAATTTTTAAATAAGACGAATGATCAAACTTATACTAAAAGTCAACAGCGTTAAATATTAAAAACCGAAGGAAGTATTTCTTACAAAACTAACTTTGTAATATTTAATTCTTTCGTTTGTGCCATCCAATAATTGTCATAACTCAGTTTATCCGTCCATCAGCTACTGCTATGCATGCAAGTGTTCGTCAGCAGCTAATCAGTTTACTGTGGATGGGTTCGATCAGTCAGTCGTGACTTGAAAGGAAACCACCAGGAGGCAGACAAATGGACAATGCAAGTTGCACTGGGACAATTAAGAAAAGAAGTAAACTGGCCGGTATATAGTTGCCACCGGCCGGCCGGTCCATGCATGCCCGCAACTGATCCTGACTTGTAAGCTACTCCTTTCTTTCTAAAATATAAAAAACTTCTAAAATATAAAAAATTAGGGCTGAATATATTCCATTCAATACTAGATTTTTATATTTTATAAAAAAAAGTAATTAATGACCATCAAACATAGCAATCTTTGGTGGATCACAAAGGGCATGAGTATACATGATAGCAGTGGCGAGTGCCCTGCAGCAAATTTTGCCGCTAACGATCTATCACGTAATTATATGAGTATATAGCTACAGTGGGTACCTGATCGATCAGCTGCTATGGCATGCATGTCACTACGTGTACAGGCTATGGGCGCTCGCGGCCGGCGCGCCGGTGCAGCCAGAGGACGCGCCGGCTGCTGGCCCGCCGGCGCCGCACGTCGCCGTCGTCGTCGTCGTTGCAGAAAACCCGCCGCGAGGTGCCCATGCGCGCGCAGCAAAGTGAATGATGCATGTTCAGTTGTCGTATGTGTAAGTTCACCCTGCACGGCGCGCGGTGGCCGGCGGCCGGCGGCATTGATGACGACGCCCATGCACGGAGGCTCTACCGACACCGTACTCGAAGTAAATGTAGGCTGCCTGCCGGCCGACCGGCCGGGGTAGCCGAGCTCTGCGTAACGTACACAAGTAGGCGGATTCCGCGCGGCCACTTAATTGCGTTCTACTGTGTTTGAGGTGCCGAGCTACCAGCCGTTGGTAAAACGGTTATTTAACCGCCGGGTTTAGTTGTCCAAATGGGCAATTGCCAGCCAAAACATGATCTGCTGATCGCAATGGTTGAATCCCTGACCAAATTATTTTTCATGTCAGTTAGAAAATTTGAGTTTATAAGGGAATATCGGTTTTCCGTAACGGTTTTGTGTGGTGGAGTTGTGGTTGTATGGATGGTTTTGGCAGTGCACCGATTGCCAATTTGTTGTATGAGATGTCCAACATTTAAACATTGATCAAAATTAGGCAATGTTTAAATTTGACGATTTGAACGCAAACAATGTTGGTTAGCATTGGCGCAAAACGGAAATGTAATCTTATGCAACTTGCACGTCCTACCTATTGGATGTACTGTAGACAACTGGTTCCAAATTGAGAGAATAATTGTACTATATCTTTTGTATTAAGTTCTAACGTTGCCAATTTGGAAGCCGTAACGATATTTTTTATGGTAAAGTATTGTATGTACATACATGGATGCGTGCATGCATATGCATGTTGGTCTTGAATATTCGTAGATATACATATACTATCTCTAGTTTTTAATAAATGATATCATTAAGTTTTATCATTTGTCTTATTTAAAAAATTGATGTAAATATGCAAAAATATGAATAGTACTTAAAATTTCTTTAATGATAAATCAAGCCACAACAAAATAAATTATGTTGACGTCCGAGCACCAGCAGACGATAGAAATCGGGAGTCCTAAGTCCGACCAGGGGTTTTGGGTGCACGCGGCGTGTCCGGGTGTGCCCGGAAGCGGAGGAGACAAAGCCGAGTATACAGTTTCGGGCCTCCCAAAAAATAATAAACCTACTCCCGTGCTTGGTTACTATCAAAGAGATTTTTACAGGTTCTTCAGAGCTCGCGGACTAGTCTAGGAAGCCTAGAGTTCTTGTCAACATAAAGCGTCTACCCTGCTGTAGGGTCTAAGATAAGTTTTTATACCCTATGGCTTTTACAGCTCTCTCCTCGAGAAGAGACTAAAAACACTGTACATAATCATAAGCCTGAACTAACTCTTTAAACTCATCGCTAGAAATACTATTACTGCAGACGTCTCACGGGGTTCACACCGAGCCCACATTTGGTCTTCATTCTTTTTCAAGGGCACCCGGTATACCACGCTTGAGAGAGAGCCAATCTAGGATATGTCGTATCTCTCAACATTAATGCCGAGAGATAACCAATAAGAATCTTTAGTTGATGCGATAGATAGGCTCTACAACCTGCGCATCATTTCCAAGGGCGACATGGTATCCGGTTGGATACCCATCCACCTGTTTTCGATGCGCAAGAACACCACCTAGCCTCCCTAGGACAGCCAAGGGTGCTCACCATTTGACCCCTGGAGTACAAGATTCGATCTCCTCTCCACGCACAACCACTTGGTGGTGCTCGAAAAGACGTGACCTGCCTAATCCACTTGACCTGACTGTTTAGGGTACACTTGGTGGCCCCCGGTAGCCCGATGCCGTGGACTGGATTCAAAACCATGCCTTGACCTAACTATTTAGGGTACACATGGCGGTCCCCAGGCAGCTCAATGCCATGGACTAGGTGCAAAACCATGCCACGACACGGTCCCTGGGTGTCCAACTAGAGTGTTTCACCCTCTAGCTCAGAGAACGCGTGGCAGTCTCCGAACAACTCAGTGGGATTGGACTCTAAACCTAGGTCCACCGGCCCCTCCTAAGTCTCGAACGTCCAAGTCTCGAGCGTATCTCTAGACGGATGTTAGACACGTGGATCTCCCCGCAAGATTTTGGATTCGATATGAGTCGGAAAGGCGCTGGCCCACGATCTATGTAGTATTGATGACTTGCCTTTTGTGTTAAGTAAGAAGGCCAAACAGGGCCCCGTGGCCTGGGCGCTGACAAATTATATTTACTTAAATTTTTGAATAAGATAAATGGTCAAATGTCATATTAAAAGTTAACAGCGTCATCTATTAAAAAACAGAGGGGATACTATTTACAGTTTTACTCCTTGCAGTACTTAAATATTTAGTTTTAAGACTTATTGAATATCTCATAACTCTGTATAAACAAAAATATAATAAGAAACTCATATTTCAGAGATGTTGCTATCATCGCTAGACAAACTTTCGCACACTTTAGAATTTAAAATTTTAATTTCTTCTCTTTTTTATTTGCTGAATATCACCTGGAACTCTGCTGTCTTTACCTTTCTACAACTGTGATTAGGCAACCAATATATTCGTGTCTTAGTTTTTAAACGGAAGCACTAACGACATGAAAGCATGTCTTTGTCGTATCCTAGAACAGTTTCCTGCCTTCTAATCAACTGAGGGTCCTAATTGTATAATCATCGATTAGTTGGTTAATTGGTATTTAATCACTTGTGCGCATATTGGAACTCCTCATCTGATCTTGCCACGTAGTAGGTCCTGAACAGGACTCACATATAAGCACAGGGCAGAGGAATCTTCTTCTTCTTTTTCTTTTTTTGAATAAGCGCATGAATTTAATGTTTTACTACTAAAAGGAGAAAAACCCCGAAATTGTTCCATTAGTAGTTTCTGTTTTTTCGCAAGGGCATTTTGTGGTTGCTTTTCTTATATATATATATATATATAGCAGGGGAGGATATATAGCATTTTGTGGTATTCTCCTATGATTGCAGCGCTCATGAATGTCATTTTCTGGGAATCAAATCCTATAAGTGACAAAGGGCACAGCATAATCTTTGATTTCACGATAACACCTTCAACCGCTCAGTCCAGGCGCTATAATTGTGGGCTCTGAGAATAAGCAGAGATGTAGTGGAGTCATCAGTCATGAATTTTGGCTCTATTCGCTAGAATTAAATATTGATGCTGTAATTATTCACACAAGCATACTCCGAGTAGTTTTTAAAAGAAATTTAGTGATTATCATGGTTCTATCCGTCCCTAGTTTTGAACATGTGTTAAGGGGATGCTCACGTCATGTGTGCATGTCATTTGAAAAGAAAAAGGCAATTATGGACACATGAAATACTATCTACCTTTTAAAATATGTTTAGATTCGTAGCCAGATCTTTTTATATTTTGAAACGGAGGTAGTATTTATGGAAAAAATAATTATTTGAGGTTGGGAGGAATCTAAAAGGACCAAAGATACCTTTGTCAAATCACCTATAGCTAGCTTGTTACAGGAAGATAAATTGACACATAATAGGGCAAACAGAGTGTAGCTCCGATCATATGGTCGCTTTGATTTGACTATCATGGATGGACTCTCCTTGGATTCGTTAGAGAAAATTAATTGCATGTTTAGTTTATTGGTGAGAGTCATTTTTCTCATGATCTTGACATTTAATTATACCACAAATGTGAGAGTTGACTAGGGGCCAAGCTGGTAGGTTTGCTAATGCTCACGGCAGGAAGATTAATTTTACATACATACATACATACATATATATATATATATATATATATATATATATATATATATATATATATATATATATATATATATATATATATATATATGTATGTATGTATGTATGGTGCCAATGTAACATGTATGGGGGGTTGCACATGTGCTTTGTAGCGTGGGGTCTATCAGTGTGTGTCTTTTATTACTAGGCTCTTTGTCCATAATAAAATGTCAATTTTGGATGCCTTCAACCAACCATTTAAAACTTGCTTGGGTCATTAATACATATAAAATTACATATTTACTATTAATCAAACGTTTGATTTTTTAGTCTTATAAAATTATATATAGATTGACTATAAGGAAACAATATCATTGAAAATTTTCTTGCTAGACCCTTTTACAATTTAGTAGTTTTGATTGTATATAACGATCAGAGTCCATATCCAAAACCTTGCACCGGAGATTCTGAAAGGTAAATTGGTAAGCAAGAGGGAGAAATAGATTTGTGGTAGTATTTATTTTAGGACACTCTAGTTTTATGGCTTTGCCATAGTGCACTCTACTTTTGTGGTTATTTGCTCAAAAACACTCCAATCAAAATTTTAATAAATCCTCTTCCAATGGAGAGATATAAATTTGTAAAAGACGATTTTATCCTTGAACCACCTTGCAAAATTTAAATTCGAATAAATTTGACACACTTCAAAAAGTAAACCAACCACGCGTTTGTTTGTGACATGTATGCTTTCCATATAGGGCAGATAATCAAAATACTTTATGAATACATGCAAAAGCCAAGGTTGACGCATGCAACTAATTAAGTGTAGGATTGTGAAGGGCATTTCTTACCGTTAAAAGCTAGCTTTGCACGTGAGGGGCTACCCTACGTTTAAATTAAGTATTGTTTTACCTTCCATAACTAATATTTTTTTATATATTGATGTTCCTTAGCCATTCATGGTCCTCTTCACCGTATATGAATGGTCTCTCAAGCTTAAGGCACTATAGGCACTCGCAGTCCTTAGAGCTTCACACCCTGGTGCGTATTAGAATGGGGACGTTGGACACTTAGGCCGAGCTTTGATACCAATTCTATTACCGTCATATAGATCCGAAGGTATTTCACCAGGCATATATATAAGGTATTTCTCATCTCCTAAGGGTAGAATGTGTTTTATATGCAATGAGCTCTCTTATTTTTAAGTTGGTTAATTGGCTTATCACGCGACCATTGTCGGACTATTTATCTAAACTAGGGGCTTGTCCCGTGAGTTGCGCGGTGCTATATTTTAAAAGGTAGATTTAGATTCAACTAGCAAAATACCCGTGCGTTGCACCGGGTGAAGTCAATTCTAATTATAGAATCATACGTAATCTCCTAGTATCCTGCGTTGTATGAGAAGAGGGATCGAGTTATAAAGCTCTGCTTAGTGTGTTTTCCTATCAAAGTAACGAAGCCCAAACACATAGGGCCATAATCCAAACAAGCCCGAGATGACGATTGACGAGGCTAAACTGATCAACTGAAACACTTGTAATCCACCGTGCAGTCAACTTGGCCTTAACAAAACTAGGCCCATCTCCCGTGTGGCCATGAGCCCTCGTGGGCCCTCATTAACTGTCTGGCTTGGGGCCCACATGCGGCTCTGGGCCTTCACAACCCAATCCGACGTGTCTGTCACTGTGGACAGTTTCCAGAAACGTCTTCTTCCTCCCCACTCCGTCGCAGCTACTTGCGTAGTCTGCTCCCTTCCCTTCTCGGGCTCAGTCCAGATCCACCATGCCACCCTCCTCACCGATCCCGATATGGCTGCCAACGCCGGCGCTGACGAACGGGGGCAAGGTGACGCTGAACCAAGCGATGGACACAAAGGCCACGCGCCTCCTCAACCTTACTGTGCTCCAACGCCTCGACCCCATTGTCGAGGACATCCTCCCCGGCGCGACCAAGCGACGGCAACCAGGCGGAGAGAAGCCGGCCGCCGCAGGAGCTAGGTAGGACAGTACGGTCTCCCTTCACCTCCCCTTTCTTCTCCGCACTCTCGTCTCCTCACAAGTCCGCCCGCCGCTTGCGCTAAGCTGCGGTGACGGCGTCCTGCTGCCTTCTGCCGCATCTTCACCGAGTGAGAACTCGCTGCGCTGCCGCCGGGACACGCAAAGGTGCGATCTTTACGCCTGATTCAGCCCCCGCTCCCTCTCTTACCCCTAAAGCTCACTGCTTTCACTCCGATCTGTGCCAAAACCAATCGTGGAGTCGTGATCTCTTCCTCCTGTTCGCTCTGTTGGGATGGCAAGGCGGGGATTTACTGATTTGGTTGTTGGTTTGAATGGGTCGGGTGAGGAGCTAGGGGAGGAAGGAAGGAGGGGCGGCGGCAGTAGCGAAACGCCACAAGCGAGAGACAAGCTAAAGTCAGCGAAGGCAGACGAACGGAATCAATCCATATTTTTATAATAGTATAGATATACAACTTTAAATTCTATTTCCATATATATAATTAATTGTATATAATTCTTGGCTCCTATTTTCATATATGCAGTTTACAATTTGTATAAAATACATATTGAGTACAACTCTATTCTCATATTCCTAGATATACAACAGTACTTTATATATAACTATTGCTATCAATATACACCGTTATAATTTGATCTCACCATGGTCTAACAACATTTTTTTTTCTCCGATAAATATGGTAATTTCTAAACCTCCAAAACGAATGTGATACCTCATTTTCGAGCTATCTTTATTATATAATATAATAGATAGAAGATTTGACTCCATTAATATTTTTCGTTTAGATTAATAATTCACGAATCATGAGACTACTACGAGGACATACTCTACTGTTCTATTGGAAGTTTGGCTCGTTGTGATCTGACGCTGAAAAAGGTAGTTGGCTCGTGTAAAGAGAAACCGAGAATCTGTATTTTCAGCTCAGACACCAGAACTAACGTAACTAACGACCTTTGCGAATTGATGAATAGGGATAACCGTTGGAAGTATGACACGTATAGAGGCTGCAACCTTTTGGACAGATGGGTTGCAAAGGCCAAACGCAATCTATGGCTAATGGTAGTACCTGCCACGAACGTCTGAATCAGCAAAGAGAATTAATACTAAGATAAAGATCAGTGTGCAGGTGTAGATACAAGGTGGCAGCGTACTACATACGAGGGACAAATTAAATTGTCTAATCTTTGCCGGTTGATTACGAGGGCTGCATTTCGTTCTTGATCAATGTCCAACAGAAGCAAGAATCTCTGTCCCTAGTACAGACAGAAATTAAGGTCCTTGCCAAAAAAAAAGGAAATTAAGGTAAATTGTTTCTGAAAATATTCTTTTTATCCATAAACAGTGACAGTGTGAACCCCACAGTTTGTCACCGGCATTATGTATTAGGCCGGTTACCAAAAACCACGTGAAAAAATACCAACCGGCAGTCGGTAAGGCTCATTGCTGACGGGCTCGATGGTGTCTTTGGCTTCTCTGTTGCTCTTCGTTGACTGGCTTAACGGCATCGCTGGCTCCACTGCTACTAATAACCCACTTAATTAGCGAGAAATCCTTAAAATTGCAGCCGTTGTCAGGCGTCAGCACCCCCTATTGAATCAAGACACCAAACATGGCACCATTTTTCGTCGCTCGCTTTCTCCTCGCGCTGTCCGATCCTGCGGCCAACCGGAGACAAAGAGATCCACACATGCATCCACCCCATCCGTCCAACTCACCACGCCGAGACAAAGCGGCCAGTCGCCTCCCTGTCGCTGGTCACTGGGCCCCACACGCCAGTCCTCGCCGCTCCCCGACACCTGGGCCCCACCCCTCTCCCCCCGTCCTGCCACGTGGCCCCCATCCCCCCTCCTATATATGCTGCCCCCTCGCCCGCCACATTGCCTCATCGTCTAGCTCAGTCTCTCTCTCTCTCTCTAAAATTGTAAGCTTCTCTCGGTTTATCTCTCTAGATAGGTGGGGGTGGTGTGGTGTGCGATGGCGAAGGGCGGGCTGAGCAAGCTCAAGTGCATGATCAAGCGGTGGCACTCGTCGAGCCGGATCTCGCGCACGCCGTCGGGGTGCTCGGCAGGGTCGACGTCGGCGCGCTCGCACGGCGGCGGCCGAGTCGGTGGCGAGGAATGGGGGCGCAGCGTCGTGGCGGTGGGAGGCGGCGGGGGGGTCGGGGTGGGCGCGGGCGGTTCGGTGTCGTTCCACGGCGCGGACGGCGTGCCCCCGGGCCTCCACCCGGTGTACGTCGGCAAGTCGCGCCGCCGTTACCTCATCGCTGCCGACCTCGTCGGCCACCCGATGTTCCAGAACCTCGTCGACCGCTCTGGCGGGGGAGGCGTGGGCGCCGGCGGCGGCACCGTCGTCGGCTGCGAGGTCGTGCTGTTCGAGCACCTCCTCTGGATGCTCGAGAACGCCGACCCGCAGCCGGAGTCACTCGACGAGCTCGTCGAGTACTACGCGTGCTGACCGCCTGACCTGCGATCGAGAAGGCGGCAGCGGCGGCGGCCGGCGTCGCTGAGTCGGAGGCTTCTAGAAGGGGTAATTTGGTAATTCGGTTTGTTCTTTTTTTGTTCTTTATTTGAGGTTAGGGGTAGAGTTGTAATATACGCCGAGCTACGAGGGCGAGTAGCAAAATGTTTGGAGATTTAGTTAACCTTGGGGTGTTTGTGGTAAGCTGGAGATTAGCAGTGTAATTACCGTGCACCCAAGGTAATGCTCTTTTGGAGCAATTAATTAATTCTCTAATGCTGGATGTAATAATAGTTTGCTTCTTATTTCTTCTTCTTCTTCTTTTGCTGCTTAATTTTAATAAGATTCTAGGGATCAAATGTATCCATGTACATTCCATCAATGTATAAACTTCATGATCATCTCTTCTGAGGTTTCTCTTAAAGTCATTTGAAATTCATGGCTTGGTATCAATGGCCTATTCGGTTTGAAGGAATTTCATAAGAATTTTGAAAGAATTAAACTATTTTCTGTGAAAATCCTATAAAAATTCCTAGGTTCAGAAGGAGTCCTAAAGGTATTTTTTTCACTTGATCCATGGTAACAAAATTACATGTCACTTAATTTGACCCATTTAATTTGTCCCACACAAAGACAGCACAGCTGGATTCCTAAGCAATATGTATATACTATAAAGCAACTTTGATCAAACTCCATGATTGGTTAACCAATTATTACGTGCATGGCAAAAGCATCATATATAATAACTTGATTAATGATTACCGAACTGATCATATTTTAATCAGGGGGGTTTAAGTAAGAGTTTGGTGCACAGTTAGATGAGTGTAAAGTCCTCGCTGTCATGGCCTTTCTTTTTCTTCGACCTTACCCTTGCATGGGGTGTATGAATGCACGCTTAATTAATAATCATCCTCTCAATTGACTGGATAATGACAACCTTTTAGGCATCCATGATGAATTTTGGACACAGTACGTGCTACTAGCTAGGGCCATTTAAACTGGTAGGTAAAGGAAAGCATTTTGGTCCCCTGAATCGTTGGACCACTTAATCACCCATGTTATAGTAATTAGTACTACATGATATGCTCTAGAATAAATTAGGTTGAACCAAGAACCCATGTATGCTCTGAAAATTATACTAAGTATAAGCGCTTTTTCTCCAAAAAAAGGTATGGTTACTTAATAGTAGTTCAGCATAGTTTTGGGATGACTTAAGCTAAACTTTACTTCTAAATTTCATTGCAATTATCTAACAATTATATTATTAGAGATTTTCTCCTATGCTTGGTGTGTATATAGCTCCTATACATCTTCGCCACTTAAGAGGTTTTAGATTAGATGAACAGATCTATTAACGACGTCAAGACTTTTATGAAACTTCAAAGGTACTAAAAGGGTATATATATCTCATAGTACTACCCAAGAGGTATATACCTCTGTTGAGAGATATAGCAGATAAAAAGATTGAAGGAAAACTCAATAGCAAATACAAAGATGAATTTCTAATTATACTAAGTTGTAGGATTAGTTTTTTAACCTCGTTTATAAATATCTATCATTGACAAGGTATAGGAGATATATACCTCTTAAAGGATGGGAGAAAACCTCATATTATTAAGATAGCTTGAGAATGAGTCACCAGTACACCACGTAAGCTTTGGGTAGCAGCTCCTACATTAATCAGAGAAAAAGAGAAATATTTGCACAGTTAAATTATAGTGGTTTAGATGATAATGTAACGATTGATCAATATATTTGTATACAATATTTATAGAAAAATAGAACCAATAGTTGTATAAAAATTTTATTTATGAAAATGAAAACAAAGTTGTATATCAAATAGTACAATTTTACTTTTAATATTTTTGTTAAATCCAGCTCCCCTTAAAATTGAGGGGAACCCTGCTAGTTCAGGGTTTATTGGGCCAAGAATAATTCACACTTTCGGACTTTATTTATGTTGTAATGTACATTGAGTAAATGGCATGCTCTTACTCAGATTAACAGAGCATAGCAGAGAGAGACAATTCGTAAGACAGAACTGCATGGCAATAGTCCAAGTAGAACCTGAGCCCGACAAGCAAACAAGAAGCCCTAATTGTGGCTTGCACCCTGAACTGAGCATTTATATCTACGAGCTTATGGTACATAAAAAAAAATTTTGCTGTGTACATCCGTTATGGATATTGGATATAGAGGCTGGGTTTTAGTTTTTTTTTTTAAATAAAAAGAATAAATTATACTATAGGTACAACTATTTGGTACGTGCATATGACTTTAAAATAATAACCTCTAACTAAATAGATGTGATTTAGAGCGAGAACTTATAAACTTAACAATACAGTTGTTTCAAGTGAGCTTGCTATATTCAGTGAGTGACAAACAATTTGCCATCCTGATCTATATTCAGTGACTTTAGATGGTTCCATATGTCAAGATGGAATTGCACCCTCCATAAGGATGGCAAATTATTCAAAAATTATGCTACAACAGCCGAGGATTTGGGATTGCAAGCCTGCACCACATTTTATCATACGTATCTCACAGACGCCCCTTGAGACGATATCTTCTCACTCCTCCTATTAAAGAACAAGCAGATAGTTATGGAAAATTCTTAAAAATTTTGACAACATAAAAACTTATATGACTTATCCAAATCTAAAAGCAATATACCCACTCGTCAAGTTGCTACACGCCGGATTACTAAGCTCAGAAGCTCTGCTCATGTACTAATTTGAACTCAGTTCAAGATTTTATACTAAACCTCACTGCCTATTAGCCAACACTACCAAAAACTGGACTACCCGCGACGGCAAAAACCGTCAGGAATAAACGGAATACCGTTAGGGAAATAGTACTTTCCTGACAAGTAGTTGCATACACGTCACTAAAATTATTGGCCGCGAGGGGTAGTCCAGTTTCTAGTAGTGCAAGTTGTTTATACACACTGCAATTTACTCATTAAGAATTGTTCTCTGCTTTCACAATGTTTGTCTATTATCTTGGAAAGTGTTGAGTTTCGTTGTATTTGTTTGTGGTGGAAAATAAAATAGCAATTACATTTTTTTCAATATACTTTTACTTAAATGTCAATCTGTAAGAAATCTTCTTTTGCGATTTGTAAAAAGTAAGTTAAATGGTTGCAGTTTGTCATTTTAGCAAGGATACTGATAAGTATCCTAAATATAAGGATATCCCATAGACCTCGGTGAAAACAGCACATACCAACTCCTATACAGAAATAAAACCTCATACATATAGATAAAGTTATAAACAAATAAGTAATAAGTCACCATAGAAGATCTAGTACTATTCAAACCTCTAACTTGCACCTCCCTAGAGGGGAGGACAGGCGTATGGGATCAACTCAACTAAAGGACAGATAAGACAAGCCATCTATAATCTCATCAAATTGATATTAGAGAAGCCCGAAGATAACTAGTCACCAACCATCATACCAAAACTATACGTTGATATAATGGCTAACTAGATTACTGTTTCCTCTATACATTTTGTACTCATGACATAAATATAATAAGCAACATGTGTCTTCGGCCAAACAAGAATAGGGTTATTATTTATCATTGAAGCCCGAACCTATATAAAAATCACTATCTTGCTTGGTTCTCTCTGTGTCTTCGGCTACATCCTCATTATCAGTCTTACCTTATATACCCAAATTATATATATATAGTTGGGCTATGGTGCTTCGCGAAGCACGGATTGCCCCGTGCTTCGCGTCCGTTACTACAAATTAGAAGTTTAAATGAGCGATCCAAACCATTCATCATGATCTTCATATTGAAACAAGGTTGGAGACCAAAGTTTACAATTTTTAAAAAGTTTTTAGATAGGTATAAAATCATGTTAATCTAAAGACTTCAAAACCATCCAAAACCTATAAATTTGTACCCCTCTAAAAAATAGTAAAAAATTTTAAAAAAAATATAAAATTTGATCTTCAACCTTATTTCAATATGAAGATCATGATGAACGGTTTGGATTGCTCATTTAAACATCTAATTTGTAGAACGGACGCGAAGCACGGGATAATCTGTGCTTCGCGAAGCACCATAGCCCAACTATATATATATATATATATATATATATATATATATATATATATTGAGAGGGGGGAGTACTATAGTTAATTGTGATGCCTACGATTGATGTGGCAGGACTATTAAGCACTAAAAGCTGTGTCGGGGACAGACTGAAGCCTTCACTGTTGGATTAAAAGTTGGTAGCCTAATCCTTTATTGTTCGTGTTTTCTGTTACTCTGTTACTTAAAAGAAGTGTAGACCCAATTAACGAAAGCCTTTAATTGATCCTCTCCTCATCCATCTAGCCCATTAAATATATACTCCTGGTTACTTTACTCTCCTTTAAGGATTTAATGATGGTTTAATTAATGGTTTAATTATTAAACTCCTGGTTACATAATGATCGATGGTTTAATATCAATCCCCGTGTATGAACAAACCTCAATTTCAATTGAAGCTTTTGCTTCTTCAATTCATGACAACTGGGCTGTCTTTTAAAGAGTTGCATGGCATGCAAAAACCCAAAAATTGCAAGGCGATGATCTTGACCTACCGGCAGGCTATAGTATAAAAATGAAAAGAAAAAAGATCCAACCAGGAGGAGCTAGTGATCTGATCCCATTTTACCAGTAATATACACTGTAGCTTCACCAGAAATGTCACAGCTGATTAATTGGAAGAGTTGGTCCTGGCTAACTAGCTGTGGTAGTACAGATAGGTATGGAATTTGGGAATGTACTGTTTGAACTGATGAATTATTCATGTGAGATTGAAAGTAGTTTTGACAGTTTGGTTCTTCAGTGTTGGGTGTACAACAACAGTGGACTCTGCATGGTAGACAGGTCTGGAGCAATTCAAGTGGCTACTAGTACTATCTGTAGCAAGAATCAGTAGCCTCGTACTGCAGAGAGCTAGTCTATAGCCGGCCCGCTCAATTAAGTTTAGCTGGCTACTTCAGGTAGGTTGCCTGTCCATCATCTCCTTCGAATCAACGTGGTAGAGGAAAGATTTGTCTCGTTTTCCGTGATTATATTTTCTAAACTACTAACCGGTATTTTTTTTAAAAAAAATTATATAAAAATTACTTTAAAAATCATATTATTCTATTTTTTAAGTTTAAAATAATTAATACTTAATTAATCATGTATTAATAACTTATCTCGTTTTACGTGATTCTTTTTCTCTTCTCTTTTCTCTCCTCTTCAAACTAGCCCTAAACCGACTCAAATCAAATCCATAACATTGTCTACAGTCACAACATAAGTAGTTTCAGGATAGTTTTTAGAATAAAGAAAAGGTTTTGTTCTTGGTTTTTCTTCCTGTAAAAATCAAAATATAGCAACACGTACGTAGTGGCATGCTGCCATATGCTGCTTCTTTCTGAATTTGGCTTCTGCGAGTATATAAGTAGCTAGAGATATTATGCGGTAAAAGAAAAAAAGAGTCTAAAAACTGATTGACTTAGCTAACATGATCACTTATTCTGTTAATTACAGAATTGAATTGATCTAATAACTATTTTGTGAAGCCATCGAAATTATCTCGATCTCTCCTCTTCTTCTGCCTTCTAGATGCACTGTCGTAGAGAAAGTAGAGGCTTCGGGATTACATACTTGAACAATAAACAGTCGCTGGCGAGCTGTTGACATGTATTGAATTTCCTATGGCTTTCACTTGTAATAGTCCAGCACCACATAAACCCCTTCCAGCGCTCTGAGATAAATCGGGCTTTTTAGGGTTTTGGGTTTAGTGATAGACTTAAGTGTCCTCTCCTTCTGATCGCCTCTCCTCTCTAACTTGGGGGCTTATCTCGATTAGGACTCTGATTTGTTACTACCGATCACAGTAATATTATCTCTAAATTTTATCTATTACTTTTATCTCTCTCTAACTTATATTATTACCATATACTCTCGAGAGATCAACCAACAAAAATTGGTCATCTCAAGAGATCGCTCGTGGAGGTGGCAGCAACGGTAAAATATGAGCGGTGCTAAATCAGTTGTTCTGATATATAAGTATCGACCAATTTAATTCAAAAGCTTAAACCAATGAGAAGAGAGGGACCATTCGTTTATATTCCAACATTGCTAACAACGCCTCAACGCCAAACGAGCACCATCAGGACTAATCAGCCTCGCTGATAGCTTCATCCTTTACACGGGGGTCACGGCTAATAACAACGAAAAATGTTGCACGTTGGCGGCGGCTAATAATGAACCGGTGCCTTAATTCTTCAAGCAGCTGCACAGTGCTTATTTATTCTTTTTCTTAATTATTAAGAGCAAACCTTGAATAATTGCTGGTTTTCTGATGCAGGTCTCTTGGATTGCGACGCTGCTAGTAGCTGCCAGTATGTGCCTAAATTCGTCCTACCATGAGAGTACGGACATCTCTCTCTCTCTCAACAGCTAAGGATCGATACATGTGAATGGTATTGGAGAGAGAGAGAGAAAACGAAGAGATGAGCACTCTGACGCAGCATTACATCGGCTTCGTCTGTCATTGTACTGCATGCGAGAATGCATGGATCAGATTGAAGCAAGTCCTAAGCTATATAGAGTAATGGCACATGTGCATTGTTAATGCAGACTACTCTGTCGTAAATATTCGATGTTTAAAATAAGATTATATCAAACTTTTAAAAATTTAATAATCAATAATTTCTTAAATATAATGGTTAATTAGTTAAAAAAAACATTATACGTAGATTTGCCTTGAAAAACCCTATCATAATACGATAAATTTATTAGACTATATACTTACTCTAATAAAAAATTGATGATTAAAATTTTGAAACTTTGACAAATACTATCTTAATCGTCAAATATTTATGACCAAAAGTATTAACTACTAACATTTATTGCAAAGTACTCCTCTAGCCATAAATATTTATGGTTTAGATCAAGATTTAGTTAAACATTTAAAACTATGACCATCGATATACTATATAGTTTCTCAAAAGCTTAGTTTTAGTAGAAAAATTGTATGTGTAGTTTTGCCTTAAAAAGTACTGACATAATACCATAAATTTATTAGATTTTAGAAGTTTAGTGTAGAGCAAAATTAATTGAAAAAATTTCTAAAGTTTCACCGAAATTGTAAAATTATATATGATCATATGGATTAGGGAGTAATTAATTAGAAGTCAGTTTTGGATAAGACAATGCTCACATTTGTGTCAATCACGTCCACAAACCAGCCATACATATATATGTCAGTTGTCATCGATGTAGAGCAAGAACCAATGACAAACTAGGAGATCAGATTGTCCTAACAGAATTGGAATTTTCCCCGCTCTTCTTTGTCCACAAAGGCCGGAGAAAACCGGCCGAATACTCCCGCGGGAGCCATCAAATTGAGGCAAAGCCAACGGTTTGGAAAACAGCCTTATACACGGAAATGACAGAAAAACTGTTCCGTCAACGTAACATGGGCTATAATTATTATCTATGTACAAAAAACTATGTTTAAAGCAATTAATCAACCACATTTTTTTAACCAACTGATTAAATTGTCCATATATATACTCTTGATGACAATTATCTATCATGATCTTAGCGTTGTTCATGTTCTTTATGCTTTATATATCTAATAGGAACCAAATCTTGCCCTCGTTTGCTGTACAATTGTGAGTATCAGAAACTATATTTTTGGGTTAATATCAACTTAGTGTTATTCAATTAAAAATTAGTATCCTACGCAATTTATATAACTATGTGTATTTAAATCTTAAAGAAGGACATAGTATAATAAAATAGGTACATATATTTGCAAACGCCGATTTTTTCGTAATCCTAATTAATCATCTTCGTCCGACAATCGCATTTCGTTTTCTGCAAAACTACACAGACATCAACTCGCTTGATGTACCGTCACGACTAGAATAATCCCGATTATACTCGGCCACCTCGTCGGAGAAGACGACGCCGCCGCCGCCGCCGCTACTGCTCCGCCGTCACCCTGCTATCGTCGGCGAGCAAGTTCATCCTTTTAGCCGGTCTACGGTTGAATCGTCACTATGTAGAGGATATGCGCTGTGTGTGCAGCATTCTCATTCGTTCACGCGACGTTTGCATGTGCGCGCGGCCGCGGAGCACGGACGGCGAGACAGCACCGCGAGGAAATGAAAACCCGTATCTCTCCGCGCGGCTGCGGTCGCTTGCGCCGCGCGTGGCCGTAGCCGACGTCGACTCGACTCTGCGCGCATTTACTCCGGGGGCCAAGCTAGCCGCTGATGCCTTCCTCCCCAGTACCGGTAGGTCGCGCTTGGCTTTCCGAGCCTGTGTGCCGCGGCGTGTGCTTGTCGGGGGCACCAGCCAGTCGCCACACCGGTGCTCCACTACCAGTACGTACTACGACACTGTACACCACACTGTTGGGGTGTCACTTTATATTTTGTCGATGGAGAACACCTGCATTCACTCGCTCGCTCGTGCTCGTTCGTTGCCCACTCTCATTAACTTCTCGATCAACATCAGCCGTTATTTCTAGGCGTCCCTGTCCCTATTTTTTTTCCGACTCTACCGACAATTGTCAGTACACCATCAGCCATACTCTCTCTTAATTTTTAAAATTTAAATTTATCCTAAATATAATTATTTAGTACTTATATTTTTATATTTATATAAGCTAACATTTGCCACGAAAGTACATATCTTATTTACAGTATCACCTAACCAGCCTAGCCTTACGCTCTATCCGTCCTAAGAAGATAAACAAATATTTTTACTCTCTTTTTAATAACCATATTAAGTATTAAAACTTATTATATTTTAGAATTAAGACAGCAATAGTACATGTTACATGGCTCATTCAATCATCGCAGGGTGCACGAACCAATCGGACGAACACGCAGTGACGACGCACGCCGCGAGCAGTGCAGGTGGTACGTACGTACGTACGCCGATCGATCGGGCATATGGATGACGCGATGAGGCGGAGCTTTTTGCTGCAGCGACACGACGGCAGTGTCGAATCTCTGGGGCGCATGTGCTTTCACTCCCGGCCTGCAACAACTACCCTTTGCCTGGGCATTCAATTTCCCCACCACGATGCGCAGCGGAAACGGCAGCGACACGACAAGCAGCAGGTTGTAGGTGCATCGCCGCCGGTGCAGGTTGATTTCTGAACCCATCGTTTGGCCTACGGCTAACGTAAAAACGGCTTATCATGCTAATCTCAATGGAGGATTTTATATTGATGTTGCTAAAATAGTTATATAAATAATAAGAAAATAAAATAGTGTTTAAAATTATCTCCCAATGTATAATTTTATAGTGTGGTTTTATGTGTTTAAAATAATATTTAATTTTATGATTCATCAAGAGTTGATATTCATATGCAAGTGGTTTCATCTATATGAAACTGATCTATCATCTCTCTTCTTAAATTTGATGGCATAACTTCTATATATGTGTACATACTTAGCGATTTAAAAATTAATACTGAAAAATAAACTATAAAAATTTATAAAATTATGTTTTAAAAATCAAATTTTGGCAGCTCCACTTAGTTTTTACCACTACAAGTTGCTACAGTGAGTGAGTACTCGGTACCTCTCTGGTGGTGTACGTGAATACAACTGGGAGATATGTACGGTCACGTGTACAGCACTATATTGAATACTACGCAGAAGTATTAATACTGTATGCTTCATTGAAGCTTTGTCTCGAGTACATAAGTCCGTGGGCATCGACGGCAGTATGATCTGTGACCAAAAGATTGTTCTATCGATTTGCTTGCGTCGGACAAATCTGGCAGTGCACATTAATATGGGCTATATTTGTGCCACATCTGGGCATTGGTACGGGACTATAAAGAAGCTTGCCTGGTGGTTTTTTTTCTTTAAATGGGCCGTGCTTTCCCTCAACGGACCTAACGCTACTACAGAAACGCTTGGACCAATGGGCCTCACGGCCCACCAGAATCCGGAAGGCCGGCGAAATATCGACACGCTGAAACTGGGATTTTTTTATTTTTATATTTTTTTAATAAAATATTTATAAAAGTATACCTTCATTTTAAAAATTTACAAAAATATACTCCCAACGCGTTCTGGGAGGGCGTTTTTTTTTAAACGCCCTCCCAGAGGGCGATTTGATGACGTGGCAGATGGCCGTCAGTCGGACGGCCGACGGCCATCTACACTTTTGCAGGTAGCCCCCTGGCCATTAAAAAACCGTTCTCTAGGAGGGCGGCAAGGGGGCCGCCTGAAAAAATACCGGCCACGGGACCGACGCTTTTGCGGGTAGCCTCCTTGCCGCCCTTCTAGATGGTGGTTTTTTAATGGTCAAGGGGCCGCATGCAAAATGGCCGGACCGTGGGTCAGCTATTTGCAGGCGGCTCCCTTGCCGCCCTCTGGGAGGGCGATTTTTAGACAACCAGGGGGCCACCTGCAAAATAGGGGCGGTACAGAACCGTCCAGCAGTTCTAGGGGGTGGCGGTCGGACCGACTGTCTCAACCCGGTCAAATCGGCTGGGTACAAAACAGCTTAAAAGTTGTGCCTATTTCTCCCTAACGCACGCTTCCTACCTTAAAACAGTCATAACTTTCGCATACGGTCTCGAAATCGGACAAATAAGTACTCTGCGGATATTTACAGAAAATTTTACATCCACTTCTCCTCGACTTTGTCGGATTTGTCTAAAATTTTTTTGCGAAATTCGGCCTGGAAGATTGAGTTTTCGAGGTCCGAAGTTTCAGCACGGTTTTTAAAGCACGCTCATAATTTTCTACAGGCCACATCTTATATCGGTTTGAGCTGCACCTTCACGAGGTTTTGCTATTCTCGAGTTTCTAGTTGAGAAAAAATATCAAAAAAAGAAAAAAAACAAAGTGGCCATTTTTCAGACGACACCCTGGCCGCCCAAAAACTGCCGTTTAGGAGGGCGGCAAGGGGGCCGCCTGTAAAATGGCCGACCCCGTGGTCGGCGTTTTGGCCGCCTGCAAAAGTGCTAGACGGTCATCGACCGTTCGGCCTACGGCCATCAGCCACGTCATCAAATCACTCTCTGGGAGGGCGATTTTTAGAAAACGTCCTCCCAAGGACGTTGGGAGTATATTTTTGTAAATTTTTAAAATAAAGGTATATTTTTATAAATATTTTATTTAAAAAATATAAAAATAAAAAAAATTCCTAAAACTGGCTCATGTACGACGTATGGGCAGCTGCGTTGGAAGGGGCCACCGGATGAAAACGGTCATGAAAATTTCTGACCGACCGAACATCGTTTCAGTATAAAGGATACCGGTTCCTGTTTTAGTTATACCAGTAAAGTAATGAAAAACTAAAAAAATTAAAATTACAGACTTTATCAATATATTATAGTACTTACGCTGCTGCATGATCACTTTAGCCTGCATCCGCCTCACGAGCCGGGAAGCAGTAAATTTCTCTACTAATAAAATAGCCAGTGACAAACACGGAAGTAAAATTTAGGAGAGATTCGTTAAATAAAATTATTGTATCACTAAAACAAAACGTGCATAATATATCATATTTTTTTAAAAAAACTATGCAACAATGGTACTGCCATCTGTTCCAAACCAGATGAATTAAAAAACTATATATCAAACGTGTAGCATAAAAAATGCTCAAGAAATCTACGGGTTAAGAGAATAAAAAAAAATGACATGATGACATACATTTATGAGAAGATGCCTAGATGTTCTAATTAATGCTAGCATTATAAACTGTCGCAGGTTGCTTGCTCGCCTGCCGCCTCTGTGACTTGGTCTAGTTGGCATGGCCTATACGCGATATCTAATTATCTGGATGATTAGTGCCTTAGTGGATTGATAGAGCCCATGAACTAATTAAGCCCTTACTATTGATAGAAGCACCGGGGGTGGATTGTAGTATGTTTATCGCCTTAACCACTCAAACATATGGATGTTTTTATGTACCTTTTTTATGGATTCTTTTATTATGAGGGATATCGTTGAGAACTGATCAAAGACTGACAAAAGAGACTACGGGCTATAGGAGTCGGAGGATGGATGAAAAACTAATAGGAACACTATAGATCTCTGGAGGTGGGCAGAAAAAAGGGCAGACAACCAAGAAAATCATACGGGAGTCGAAGGACGTATCAAAAATTAACAAAAACAACTTTAATTTTTATAATAAGCTAAAAAAATAAAGACATAAAAATTATTTTTTAATTTCTTTTAGTATCATATAGCTATTGACGCTCTAAATAGTTCGAGAGGTATATATAGCCAACTACGGACCGGTCGAAAATCGTTTCTGAAGAGATGTTATCGTTTCGAACGTTTTCTTCCAGGCCACGGCCGTCGCGCTCACGCGTAGACAGAAAACGAGGTTGCGCATTGGGGTTGGGCTGTTGGGTCGGTCAAAGGCTAGCTTCAGAGAGTCGACGCGATATGCTCCTGATGTCGACTTGACTTGCGTTGGTTGCAGCGGAAGCTATGCGTGGTCGATGCGAAAAAAACCAAGTCAACGGTGTAAATATGATTTAATAAATAATAAATTAATATTTTAGCTCAAATTAGCCTTAAAATAAGATAAATAACTATATTATAATAGAGACCATCAAAATAAAATCTTGAGCTAAATATACAAATATGAAATAAAGAAAAGGGAACACCTAATTGACACGAAATAAGGGTGGCCTTAAATATTCACCGGCATGGAGTAAAACGTGCGTCACGTACACGCCGTATAAAAAAATAATAAATAACGCCTATAGCATAGACTAAGGTTCTATCTCAATGAATTCCACTGTCTCGATAAATCCTAATATTTAGCTGCCACGATATCTCTAGGTATAAAACCATATTCTTTTTTTTAATGATATATGCATCATACATTTGTATATGTATATGTATTTGTTTTTCTTTCCTAAAAGAGTTCTCCGCGAAAATAAACCTTTCTATTTGGTCATCAACGGCTAGGGTCCATTTAGCTTCGGTAACCAAATAGAAATTGATAGAGTTCTCTACGAAGGCTCACTAAATTTACGTAAATCAATTCTGATTTGATCACTTGATCCATGGCATCTAGCATCTAGCACTACACATAGATCAGAAAAGTCATCTGATTTATTTGTTTCGTCAAAGGGGATAGGCGGGCAAAGAAAGGAGGCGGGCCGGCTGGTCGGGGCCTTGGCGGTTCGTTCTTCTTTCAAAACATTTTGCCAATAGAGCGAGGACATCCTTTTGGGGCGAGGCGTTTACTTGAAAATGACAACCACATGTTCCAGCAGCGGGGAGGGCCTTGCATGAAAGCAAACCACCCGATTAAGTAGCAGTTGCTTTCCCATTAATAACAAAACGAATTATTTTCATATATAAAATATTAGTTCCGATGGATTTTGGTACTATAACCTTCCCAACCACAATTTTCTATTCTATTCTCTTTAGTTATTTCGCATAGAAATAAAAAATTCTAAGGATACTAGAAAAAATAGTGGGTTCCTAACTTCTCCCCTCTCTATTTCCACTTCTGTCTGCATCAGTTGCTTTATTTTCTGCTCCTTTCTTATATTGAATTGTGTAGTCTAGGCCTAGCAATTTGCACAAACTTTTGTATGTGAGAGTATGAGTCAATCTCTGTTAAAGCAAGTACTGATGGCTCTTATAAAGGGTTCTTATAAAAAATGAGGCACCACAGATGTAGTGTCTCCATTTTTTGACTGCCTCGAGGGATGAATCGAATCGGAGTTTTCTTAGCCAGCCACTGACCTACAGTTCTTCTTAAACTTCTGTGTTTGGTGGAAAAGAAGCGAACAAAGGTGCACTCGCTTGTCTTCTTCTCTGCCGTGGACTGGGATTGGTCGCCAGCTAGGCCCTCTAGAAAAATGTTGAAGCGACATTGTATGAACATATTACCCATCTTCAGGGACAAGGAGTGGAACGACCTCTCCATATACCTACTGCAGCCCAGGACGGGCGTCGTCGTCTAGGCTTAACTTCTTGTTTTTATCTCCCCTACGCCTAGGACGTTGTCTGGGCCAAGAGCCATAGTTAGTTGTGAAAGTGCATCTATCCCCTAAGTGAGTTTTGGTGGATTAATGACAAACCGGTTAAGGGACTAATGAGTTTATCAAGAATTGTGCAGAATATTAGTCCCAGGTTGCTTAGTGTGGTGCATGAGGACCCCCCACAAAGACATGATGCAAAACGGCGAAGCGACTCGGAGTTTATTTTAAATTCATTTGAATTTTCTTTGGAGTCGTAGGAAAACCGTTCTATCAAGAGGGGTTGCAAGCAGTGTTCCAAGACCACTCAAGTGCTTAATATCCAAATAGCTGAGAGTTCATCACTTTGGCACAACACATACACTTGGGTGGGCTATTTTCAGTGTCAGGGTCGGAGGTTCCGACCTGCAGGGCCGGAAGCTCCGACCAGGTCCTTCGGCCACAGACTAAGTGTTGGCCGGAGGTTCCGATCCCCCTGGTCGGAACCTCCGGGCCAAAATCTGTGAGTAACGGCTATGTGACGTAAACCATGTCCTATAAAACCCAAACTTGGATTCTAGCCGTTGCTGAGGCATTCCACTTCGTTCCAACTGTTCCCTAGCCTCTCCTAAGGTGCTTTAAGCTCTCCCAACTTATCCTAGTGCATTCTTTGTGATTCTTGTGAGGATTTAGTGGGAAATTGGGTGAATTTTGTTGAGAGAGGGCTAGGACGATCTTGTGCACTTGTAGAGGTCGCGGATTGGCTGCTTGGGGCTTATTTCTCTTGGAGGGAAACCTCCTAGACGGTTAGGCGTCTCCCGCGAGCTTCCTCTTGTTGTGGATTGTCCCGGGAAAGTTTGTGAAGGTTCATCTCACCTCCGCAAGGAAAAGAGGTAAATTCTAGTGGAAACCAAGTTTGATCTTTGTGGTCACTTGGTGAGGAAAGAGGTCAATTGAGACCCAGCTCTTTGGAGCTCCTCAACGGAGACGTAGGATCTTTGTGATCCGAACTTCGGAAAAAATCTTTGTGCCTCCGTTGTCTTTTCTCGTTATTGCCTCATTTTGTATATTAACTTGCCAGCATTTATCTCTTACTCTATTACTTGCACTTTACTTGATCTCTGTCAGATTTATCCTTTATAGAAGTATATTGGTAGAGTCTGAACCCCAGGGTCGGAACTTCCGGCGTTCTAGGCCGGAACCTCCGACTAGCCCTCTCGGCCAGACCGAGAGAACCGGTCGGAACCTCCTACCATTTTGGTCGGAGGTTCCTACCAGTATTTTATCGCTGCTTTTGGAGAATTTTTCAGGAACGCCTATTCACCCTCCCTCTAGGCGACATCAACGGGCTTTCAAGTTGTTGTTTCTATTTGGTTCTTCTTTTTTCCTTGTTGATACCGGCAAGACCCAGCCAGATGACCCAAATTATCAATAGGCTCTCCACAAACCTTAAAAACTCGTCTGAGAGTAGCTCCACTATTAGGAATAGTAAGAGGCGCTCCCATGTCAATTACTTCCGTTTCTCTTATCAACCCATCCATAGCACTCATAGCTATAGCTCTAACTCAATTATTTTATAATAATTATTGTACCTCACAAGTATGCGTTGTGATAAAAAGGAAAATATGTGGATCACATAAAATATATTCAGGTACGACGGTTATCTAAAAAATAAAATAGAATCTTGAGCTGGAAGATATATCTGTGAAATAAGATCTGTTCAACTGGCCCAAAATAATTACGCTCTAAATATTCACCTGCACAAAATAAAATATGTGCTGCATGCATGTCAATATAATGATAGGTATATGCCCGTTCTATGAAAATCAAATAGCGCGTACAAAATAAATTAATGTTTTATCTATGTGTGCATGGTCATCGGCCCAACGAATGTTAACATCTAGCCGTCGCGGTATATTCATAAAATACAAAATTTGATACAATATTTATTAAAAAGAAGAGGAGCAGTATACATATACACCAAGTGCCCGTTCAATTAAAATATCAATCTAATAAGATACATATACACGCTTTAAAAAAATATATAGGCTGTAAAAATATATTCCGGTGCGGTGGCCATCCATTCTACTAAAAGAGCGTCACAGTAATTCACGTGAATGCGTCATTTAAAAAATAATAAGAAAGAAAGCAAATTATTTTATAGGCAAAGGGAGGAATTATTCAGGAGCTCCACGACTTAAAACTAAAAAAAGAAAGGGAAAAGGATGCATGTATGGGTTAATTAATAATTAAAATTCCAAAAGGAAAAACAAGCCCCCCCCCCCCCCCCCCAATTAACCTGCCAATTAAATGTAGAAGAAAATAAAGAAAACAAGAAATGACCAAGTCCATAGGACCAAATCTCCTCACGTTCATCACTAACCATGCAAGCATGCAGCAAAGAATGAGTCAATCCTCCAATTACACGAAAGCATAAATGGAAGGGCCCATAAGTCAGCCAAATAGAAGAAGGCTTGCAGTTAAATTGAAGCCATGCAGAGTCTTCACCCACTCTCCCCACGTTGTATACTCTTGCACATTGCGCTCCACTTCCTGCATGAACCAAAAAATCAGCACTTAATTCTCCTCTAACCCTCCTCTATAAATACGGGCAGAGGCTAGTTGAAGAGAAGAAAGTTTTGGGCGTAGAGGCAAAAGGTTTGCAGAGTAGAGGCTTGGTGCTGCTTACGCGAAGCGCTGCTGCTTGCACTTCTGCTCCACTGCTCTACACCATTCTGCTGCCTCACCAATTCATCGCTCTTTAGTACGAATAGAGAAGAGATCACGGGTGCTGCGAAGGTGAGGATCATACTCCTTCATCCCTAGACTCGGCCATAGAGTACAAGTCAATGAATCCTCTCTTTTCTCCTATATCTGACATGTTTTCTTCATGTTGTCCTTCGGCTCGGCTAATGACTACAAGCTAAGAAAAATTTTCTCTGTTGTGGCTCAGCCGTTGTGTATGAGTCATGTGAGTTCTTTGCATCGATGAATTTTCTATGTGATTTTGCATTTTCTCCTAAGGCCACCATTATACACTATGTTCATATCTTTCCTCTGATTCGGTCCTGTTAGTGGATACGAACCTAGAAAAGATTCTCATTCTCGCTCTTAGGTTTGGTCCTCTACGAACGGGCTTCGGTAACCCTAGATTCATAACGATACACTATGCTAGTAGTGATACAGGTGAAGTGACAAATAAAATTAATTAATCATGATAATTAACATGCATATTTACTCATGTTGGTACACGCTCAGCCATGTTTCTCTAACAGAAATTAAAATAGTGGCGTGTGTGAAAGAAGTGTGCCAAAGAAATAAATTCTTACACTCATATATTTTTCCTTCATCAACTCCATACATAAGTAAAATATTTTTGTAATGCACATGTAAAGAGATGCACAAAAGAAAGAAAATTAATGACCGCATTCATATATTTCCCCCGCATTAGCTCTATGCACAAGTTATTCTGTACAATGAACAAGTCGTACGTCATATAACTGAGAGAAAAATAATTTGTAGAATTATATTCATGCTCTCGGATTATATAATAGCGTTGCAATAATTGACCATAAAAAACCTACAAACCCCCACTTCGGTACGCTTCCTGGCTTCGAGCCGTGTTAGTAGTAATAGAGGCAGGGTGAAAAATTAAAATAATTCACACTTGCTTCAAATTCGCTGCATGCTTATATTCCTCAAAGCATCAGCAATAGTACTGTCGCTAAACTGAATAGAAGCTCGTTTTGACTAGGCTTGGTGATATGGCAGGCTGATAAATAAAACTAATCATGTTTTGCACATATACTGCTGCATGAACCGTAGTTCCATAAGAAAATCCAAGTGGACATCCACGTTCTCTATAAAAAATAAAGTATTTCTCCCTACGCTCTGCATATGGGTTCTGGGAAACGAATACCATGTCATGAGTCATATAACGGGGCAAAATAAATATAAAGCAAATCCATGCACTCATCGTTTAGTATTAATCATAATAATTGATCATATAATATACAAGTGCCCACTTCGGTTATGCTTCACAGCTTCATGCCGTGTTAGCAGTAATACAAGTGGAATGATGGATAAAATTATTCTTACTCTAAATATAAGCTATATTATGCACATATATAGTCTCAAGGATAAAGAGCATTGTGTCATGAACAGTAGTTTTAATTAAACGTACTAAAATTTGCTCTGCTTAAGTCATAGTCCGGAATATTATTACACAGTGGTAAATATCTGCGCACTCTGCACATGCGTAAAAACTTACAATAGCACGAGCAAATCAAATAAATTCATAAAAGATACACGCTACATGTAAAATGTTGCGGAGTCATATAAAAAGGAAATTGAATACTAGGACAGTGTTTATGATCTGCACGCACCGTTCTCTACACATAGATTTAAAAGAAGTAAAGTGCCATGCCGATCATCATGTCATGATCTCAAATATATAACAAATAAATAATACACACTCTTTCCGTGCATAAAAAAAAGGCACTCCACCCTCATTCCAGCGTGCATATAAAAAAAATTAACAAACTACCTACAGGCATTCTATATTCTCGCATGTCCAAAATAAAACAAACGCATGAATAAAAATCTACAAAAATCCTATCATGGTTCTGCGGTTGCGGCATCAAGAGCTTTAGGATAGATTTTCATTTTGTAGCTTTATAATTGTTATGTAATTTTCTTTATAGTGAAATTCTTAATCACGGGTTTTCTTCTTGGAGATGTAATTAACAAAATTTATATGTAAATATATGAATTCTGGAAGTAATGGACTCATAATTTCTTATTTCTATTTATTTACTTTATTTAAATTAAATTAAATTGTCTCTAACAAATTGTGGGAAAGGATCCTATCATCGGATCGTCCCGATTTTCCCGTCGTCAAACAGCGAGCATTCAACTTACACAGCCAGTCTAACTGACGATGGGAGGACGACATGATTAATTAGTGTTGGGAAACTTTGGGCTTGGCCCTATGAAGGCCCAGCCCAAATACGCTTATTGAGCTCTTATTCTAACCTTTCATGTATAAAATATGATTATAAGAAGGATAGGAGCTGCTCATTTGTACTAGCTAAAAAAAGAAATTGGAAAGAAAGACTCTATATGGCTAACGTAGCGTTTGGTAGGAGGGGAAGGAAGAGAAAACTCCTTGTTTTCATGAGCACGTTTTCTGAACTGCTAAACGATATATATTTTATAAAAAATTTCTATATAAAAGTTGCTCTAAAAAATTAAATAAATTCATTTTTAAGTTTATAATAATTAAAACTTAATTAATCATATGCTAATGATTTGTCTTGTTTTGCATAGGTTAAAACTTTCATCTTTTCTCCTCCTGCTGAACGCACCCTAAGGGCCTGTTTGGTAGAGCTCCAAATTCTATGATTTTGATCTTACGATTCTGATTCTTATGGGGATTTTGTGAATTCTTATGGAGATTTTTAATTTTCATTCGTTGGATTCTTACGAGAAGCCACCTTTTGTCTGATTCTTCATTCGTGTGTAAAATTGAGAATCACAACGGATTGATTCGGCTGAGAATCAAGAGGATTTTTTTATCCGTTTGGCTCAGCTCCAATTGATCCGATTAAAAATCACCCTCAAGAATCCCTATTAAACGTGCTCTAAATCTTGTATGTCCAATCTTCTCCCACTATAGAGCCCATTTGGACAAGCAGCCATCGCAGCGGAAACGGTAGCGACACGACAAGCAGCAGGATATAGGTGCATCGCCGCCGGTGCAGGTTGATTTCTGAACCCACCGTTTGGGCTACAGCTAATAATAAATTAGGAATCAGAAATCAAAATATAATCTGTAGGTTATATATATATATATATTCTTAGTGATTTAAAAATCAATGTAAAAAATAAATTACGATAAAAGAACCTAAAATTAACTCTAACATTATGTTTTAAAATTTAAATTTTGACAGCAACTTATAATTAAGCTCCATTTAGTTTTTACTACTACTAGCTGCTACAACGAGTGAGTACTGACTACTGAGTACTACTACCACTCTGGTGTACGTTACGCTTCATTGAAGCTTTGTCTCGAGTACATGAATCCGTGGGCAACGATGGAAGTGTGATCTTTGAGACTGACTAAAGAGATTGTTCTGTCAATTTGCGTCGGATAAATCTTATTTGGGCTTTATATATCGAAAAGCCTTCCGTTCAGGCGTCCGATGGGGCGATTCGTCGGACGCTGCGTCCACTGAGCCCACTTCACTCCCGACCAACCATCCCCATCCCCACCTCCCTCATCTCTCTCTCTCCCCAAGCAATCTGCCATGATGACCGCCACAAAGCATCGTCGCCGCTGCCCTACTACACACTCTCGCCGCCGTCGCCATCGAGCGGCTGCTGATCTTGCCGACGCCGAGGCAGCAACTGAGCTCGTCCACACTCCTGGCGACCAAGCTAGGGCGCTCAAACAACAACACAGAGAGGGAGCAACAGCCCAATGAGCTAGATGCCGTGCACGCGTCTCCGCCGCCGTTGATGCTGACGAATTTGGCTCTCCCACTGCTCCCGGCGAAAATGATGTTGAGCTTCTTCTGCTGCTGGCATGCCATCATCTGCCACCAGGGAAACATTTGGGAGAGCAGATTCGACCACTAATATAGACTAAGAAGACAGATTCGGTCATCACCATCGGTGTAGAGGAAGACGGATTTAGTGGTCAAAGTAGAAAAAGAAGACGGATGTTGTAACCTTTTTTTTTTTGTAATTTATTATATTAAGATGTTTCATTCTGTTTTGATTCATGTTACATATATTGATTTTTTTTGATGTTGTGATGAGAATGTTTTGGGTGTTGTATAATATATTTAGTTGAACCGTCTTTGTTCAAACGATAAAATATTTTTCTTTGATTGATAAAATATTTTTTATCGAAACGTATAAAATATTTATTAGCAATACAGTATAACACCTCCTTATAAAACGTCGGACATCCGATATTTATATATTCGTGCCACGTCTGGGCATCTAGTGGTTTCATTTGTGTTTTTGTAACTGGGCCGAACTTTCCCTCATCACAGACCTGACGGTAGTACAAACCCCTTGAGCCTCACAGGCCATCAGAATGACGCGCTCAAACTGAATTTTTACTGTTACTAATTTAATTTTTTTTTAATTTATAAAACTAATTTTCGGTTTGAATCATTTGCAAAACTAGTCTCTTACCGCCCTGGGCCACGGCGGGATTTAAAAACCGCCGTGGCCCAGGGCGGCGAATGGCATCCCCGTCACCCGGGGCTAACGGCGCCGGCCGCCGTTAGCCCTGGGGACGCCACGTGGATTCGCCGCCCTGGGGGACGGCGGCGAATGCCCGGCGAATGTAATTTTGCATTCGGCCCCCTGGGGGCATTCGCCGCCGTCCCCCAGGGCGGCAAATCCACTGGACCGTCCGCCCAGCAATCGGACGGTCCGTTCGCACAGGGATCGGACCGTCCGATTAGATATCGGACCGTCCGATCAAACCGTTCCCTCCCGATCGGACCATTGCCCAGCCTAGGCCTCGGCCCCCTGGAGCCATTTGCAAATTACCAAATTTGAAAATTTTGTTGCTAATTTTTCACCCCAAAATTTTTGAAAATTTATTTGTCAAAATTAAATTCATAAATTCTATTTATTGTGCCATTGCATTTATTGAGTCGATGTTTAAAAAAAACCAAATATCATATATTGTTCACGTCGTGAAAAGAACTTGTCAAACTGAGGGTATTCTCGGATCGCCACTCGCATTCCACTCCTCGTATGTCTGGATTGGCACTCGCAATCCACTCCTCCCCTTCTTTCGCCTACACGCTTAACAAAATTTAGTTTTAACCGTGGTTTAGGGTATGTTTTTGACAGTTTTTTTTTATAATCCGACGATGGTGGGCGTTGGTTTGGAAAATCGTGCTGATCATTTTTTCAAGTTTATTTTTGGTAAAACTTAATTAATGACATGGTAATAAGCCGGTCCGTTTTAATGATATGATAATAGGTAGATGCGAGCCATTCGCATTGCGGCATGATGAATGCGACACCCATAGTACGAAATACAACGAGCGAGACTACATTGTTAGCAGTACAATGTATCTGAAGGATGGGATCGAGTCTACAGGAGGTGAATATGGACATGACAAATTTAAACAAGTAATGCGAGACCTATAAATAAATAAATACAACAATAGCCCCTAGGTCATACGCCTCCTCGTCCTCCTAGGCTGCGCTCGCACGTGCCCGCGCGAGTACGTCAGGCGGTCCGCCGGTACCCCACGGGTAGCTCGGACCGCCTGAGCAGCAGGGGAAGCACCGGCGTCGTGCGTCTGTGTGTGCGGTGCACCTCCGAGCTGTGACGACCCGATCACGTCCTGCTCTGGAAGGAGGTCGTCCTCGGTAGAGATCCAAGCAGAGGTGCTCGGGGCAGATCCCCGCCCAGTGTCCCCCAGGTGGAGGTGAGATCCGCTGCGTGGGTCTGGTAAAGAAAATCTCGCGTTAGCCGCATAAAAAGTGCAGTTAGTTATGTAGAATAGGTTCAATCCTGACGTACTTGACAATCCTCGCCCGATCGTGGAGGCTGCCGACCTCGATCCTCCGGCGGTACCAGAAGGACCTGCTCCCCACGACGTACTGGCCCCTGCAAAACCCGCCGCTCCTGCCGATGTCCCTTCACCATGGGGACCTCGCATACGTATCTGCATCGGTGGGACTGCATCGGGACGGCGACAACTCAGAGCACGGACGACCGAGCGCATCGTGTTGCACATCCGGTCGAACGTGATCGTCTGCTCCTGCTGCGTGAGAGGGATGCCAGCCTGTAGGCGTTGCCGCAGTAGGTCCAGCTCCGTGTGGACCTGCCTAGCATCGTCCGCCTGTTCAGCAGGACATGCGTGGTTAGTTACGCGTGGCACCTACCATTGAAAATAGTATGAAAACCATTGACTCACCGCGCGGAAGTAGTCCTGGTCGCGGTGCGTCGGGTATGCGTCTCGCACCCCCGCGACGTGCGCCTGTGGAGCCTCGGGAGTGTACGTCACCCGTAGTCTGGTACGGGCCTGGTACCAGGAAAGGTACTGCTCATACCTGGCGGCTGTGTAGGGGTGCAGCTCCGTGATGACGTCCTCCGTGGCTATGAGCCAGTCGTTGATGTAGTCGACGACGGTGGGTCTCCACAGCCTACCGGCGGCCTGGCCACGCCGACTTAACCTGCAGAGCACAACCGGTGACACAATGCATAACAATATGGAATATTCATTTCCACATATACCTGTGAACGTGTTGCGGTACGCCCCTGCGTTGTTGATGGCCGAAGGTCTGTCACATACCGAACTGCCGCATCACACTCTGCGGGCAGTGCGGCTCGACAAAAATGTCGAACAGCATCGGCGTCATCGTCAGCCAGTACGCCTGGTCCCTGGTGCAGAGGGACGACAGCCCGTGCGGCGCACGCGCGTGCCTCGCCTCGGCGCTGTACGGCTCCCAGACAACGTCGTCGTCCGTGATCCTGTCGAACTCCATGACGAAGTCTGGGTACGACTTCTGCGTCTGCACGTGAGCGTACCGACGCTACAAACAGGAAAAGAGTTCTCGTTAGTCCAAGTAACATAAAAAACCGAGACGGTTCTAACACCGAACATACCTCACGACGACACCACGCCGTCCCCATCGTCGGATAGTCCTCCGGTAGGACACCCACGTACAGGCTCGCCTCGTACGGACTGTGGTCCACAACGGGGCGGCCGATCGCGAACCGCTCTGCCGCCCAGAGCTGTAGGAGGAGTGGACAACCCGTGAAGACCGCTTCTGGCTCGGTCTTCCTGCAGCCGTCGCACAGACCCCTGTACGTGGCGGCAAGGACTGCCGATCCCCAACTGTATTGGGGAACAACACCGTCCTCGGCGTCGGCTATCTCCCTCGCGTAAGGGATCAAGCCCTTGTCGACTGCGTGGCCGTGCGAGTTGGTGAACATCACCCACCCGAACACCCACAACAGGTACGCCTCCAGGCTCCTCTGCAGTGAGTACGCGTCGGCCTCCGGTGCTAGCTGATCAGGCTGCGTTAACATATAACGAAGTTGACATTGTAATTCTAGTACGGACTGAAGGACGAACATAAAACAACAAGAAAGCATTCTTACCGTATAGCTCAATACCCAAGCCTGAGGGGGGCCCGCATGCGTGTACGGGGAGATGTCGCCGACGAGGGGAAGCCCCGGAGCACGGTGAACCGGGGCGAACCGCTGTAGGATCTCCTCTCGCCACGCCTGGAGCCCGTCAACGGGCCCCACCGCATCGCCTGCTAGAGGCAGCCCAAGGAGGAAGCTGACGTCCTGCAGCGTGGGGGCCATCTCACCGCACGGGAGGTGGAAGGTGTGCGTCTCCGGTCTCCACCGGTCCACAAGAGCTGTGAGGAGCGACCGGTCGATACCCCACTTCTTCGTCGGGTCATTCGGCTCCACCGCGGCTGCTACCAGCCTACACAGCGGCAGAAGGCCTGCCTCCCGCAACCTGACAATCAAAACAAAGCAAGTTAGTAAGCTGACATATACAGATTCACAGTACAACATTCGTACGTACCTAGTCGTGAACCTGTCGTCCACGGGAAGTAGTCGCCTGGAAGGTCGAGGACGTAAGGTACCGAGCTCGAGGTTCTGCACCGCCGAGAGAAACGACCGGTGGGACTGATCAGTGGTGTGATCTAGCAGCTCAGGCGTCTGGTAGTCCATACCTGCAAGGAAAAAGAAGCGGAACGGATTAGCTCATTTAAACATAGTGCATTATAGTCAGAAAATTAACACATTACAGGGAGATTACATCATCAACGAGTGGCTATACTAGACAACATAACCCGAAGGTGCATGAGGACGCCTGCGACGACGCTGCCTATCAGTGGTGCCTTCCCCAGTTGGCCGCCTTTCGTCGGCGCCTGATCCTTCCATAGGAACTTCCGCTGCACTTGGGGCCTCGGCGTCTTTCGTGCACTTCTTGTAGGTATGTCCCTCCTCTCCACACCTACTGCAACGTTGAGCGCTAACGCCGGCCTCGGATTCGTCCATATCATTGCGTATCCTCCGTGTCCGACGTCGGCCAGCCTTGTTCCTTGCCTTCGTCGGATCAGGGATGTAATAAACTGGACTTGTGTCTTCAGTGAAAGTGCCGACGATGCCGAAACCAAAGATCTCGGTACTCTATGTATGCATGATTGCTTCCTTTTTGAAGTACGGAGACACATATTGGCGTTCATCAATGCCGCACTCCCCGCAAGAGACAATGACATGAGAACAGGGCTTGTGGTACAAGCTTGGTTTCCAGCAGGAGCACGTGCATGTCCCATCTTCCTTTAGGACACACTCTTGTATAGGCTTCCTTGCGAATATGCCACGCCTGGACCTGTCGGCACACAATATCTCAAATCTGCGCTCTCGTGTGCCCTGCACTCGGACTCGGTGCTCTCTTGCCTTCTTGCATTTGTCCTCAAGGTACTGTGTCATTTTGGTGCCGAACCAAAGGTTTCCATCGGCCATAGATGGGCCATTCTGTCTGCACCTGTCGTGGAAGTACGTCTGTGTTTTATATAGGATGAACTCCACGATGGCAACAAGGGGGAGTTGCCGAACACCACGCATGACCCAGTTGTACACCTCTGCAAGGTTCGTGGTCATTATGCCGTACCTTGCTCCACCTTCATCGTACAGCAATGCCCATTTCTCCTTCGGCTCGTGCTCGATCCACTGCGAAAATCTGCTAACCGAGGAACCGGGCCTCCTTCTGAATGTACCGTCATCGGTGGGAAGTGCATCTAGAGCTTCAGGGCCGTCAACACCTCTAGCTGGGGGTCTTGCAGAACTCTCGCGTCTATATTTGGCTGTCAGCTCATCAAGTCTCCTCCACAGCTCATTGAACTTCTTCTGTTGATTCTGGGCGCACAAACGTTTGAACATGGCCATCAGCTCCTTGTTTCTGAACTGCTTATAAAAGTTTGCGCCCATGTGACGCATGCACCATCTGCTCTTCACATCTTTCCACACTGGAGGGTATCCCTTGTCTGCGCAGCCGTTTCGCAGCTCCTGAATTGCACGCAGCATCCCTGGATGACGGTCATGTATGAGACATACATCTGGCCTCATCCCCACCACCTTTTTCTTAACCAGCTTCAGAAACCAGTACCAACTCTCTGTGTTCTCGCCCTCGACGAAGGCAAAGGCCACTGGCAACACTTGGTTGTTCCCGTCTACTCCGATTGCCGTCAACATTTGCCCTCTATATTTTCCAGTTAGGAACGTGCCGTCGATGCAGAGAATGGGCCTGCAATGAAGAAATGCAAACATGCACGCCTGCAGAGAGAGGAAGGCCCGCTGAAGGACGCTCTGCCCAGGACTTGCTAACGATGGGAAACTTTTGATTTCGGAGTAGCTGCCAGGATTCCTCGCACAGATGGTTTGCAGTAGACGAGGCAAATTATTGTACGAAGCTTCAAAACTACCGAATCTCATTTCAATTATCTTCTGTTTGGCCCTCCATGCCTTGGCATATGTAATGGTGTACTTGTACTTCTCCTCGATACGCCTGATAATTGACTTGGGCTCGAACCGGAGGTTCTCCACAACAGCATAATACAGCTCTGAAGCGATGAATGCAGATGATATGTTCTTGTGGTACTTCTGAACACCCGGAAGATGGCAGTTGTGCTCCGTCACGATTGACACGGACCAACAGTCGTCATATTTCTTCCTGGATGCGTACATCCTCCATGGACATCCATCGCTTGAACTTGCACATTTCACTTCGTACACCGATCTTGTGGACTTTGATACCCAGAACTCCCTCCCAAGTGACACGGCCTACATCTTCACAGCCTCTGTCAACTGTGCTTTTTCGGCGTATCTAGCGCCTTGCACCACTTCATTCTGCCGATACTCCCATGCCACGGTGTGCCCCTCTGAGACAACGAGTCCGGAGAAGTCCTCGTTGTCCCATTCTGCCGGGTGTACATCGTCCTCCGAAGAATCATCATCCTCCATATGCTCAGGTTCTGAGTCTTCAATTTCCATCTCCTGTACTAGACCTGGGTGTCTCTCCCCTTCATCTGCAAACCCCCCCGGTCCTATGTCTTCTTGGCCTCCTTCCTCTCCGGCACCCTCGTCTTCTGCCTCATTTTGCTCCCCTGTTTCATCAGGCCCTTCCGCTGTACTCGGACCAGCCTGATCAATGCTGACCACGTCATACACTACCACTAGGATGCTCGGTGCCCATCCTCGCTGCAGTGCACTCTCCACAAAAAATACCCAGCTGGCCGTTGAATCTATTGGCATCAATTCCCACCAAAAACCTTCCACAGCCCAGCTAACCAGTGCGTACACCGTAATTGCATTTACTTGAGGATCTACTCCGAATCCCCTCATTAACCAATTGTAAACTCCAGGAAAACTTCTCTCAGCTGGAGCTATAATTCCCTTTTGTGCTACGTTGAACTCCGATAAATCTACCCCATATTGTCCTTCTCTGACATTTCCTTCACCGTGATATATCGCGAATACAACTCTATTTGCCATTTCTGTTCACAAAAAAGATTTTATTAATCTGTACTAATCAATATTCGTTCCATAAAAAGACTATACGTATGAGTCAAATCATTACCGTTTCTATATTTTACAAACTGACCCAGCGGCGCTAATAAAGTTATACGCTAGGTTTATTTAACGTGTCAAAATGACGTATACCAACGATGGCCATGGCGGAGCATATTTATTTTTAAAATATCTACAATTTACTACTTCTCCGCTATGTTCTTCTAGTACGGCCAAATAAATTTAACACTAACGATGGTTATGCCAAACCGCTAATATTTTCATACTATATCGGATATTACACTACAAGTCTACTACTAATTAACATTTGTCTAAAAAATTGACTACATAACAGAGGGAGATCAAAAAAATACCTGGATTCGGCTAAAAAATCTGTGAGGGCTTCGCCGCTGTACTTCTCCTCCTTTCCCTCAGCTCTATTGGACGAACGCTGGAGGCGGAAGGGAGAAATGACGCGCGGCGATTGCAGGAAGGGATTTTATAGGGGCCGGCAAAAAACCGCCCTCCCCCAGGGCGGCGAATGGCTATAACCCGCCCTGGGGGACGGCGGCGAATGTAATTTTGCATTCGGCCCCCAGGGCGGCGAATCCACGTGGCGCCGTTAGCCCCGGGTGACGGGGATGCCATTCGCCGCCCTGGGCCACGGCGGTTTTTAAATCCCGCCGTGGCCCAGGGCGGCAAGAGACTAGTTTTGCAAATGATTCAAACCGAAAATTAGTTTTGTAAATTTAAAAAAAAATTAAATTAGTAACAGTAAAAATTCCGCTCAAACTAGCCGCGCATTGGTGGAAGGCCGGTCGTCTCCCTCCCGCGTAGAGAGGAAAACGAAGAATTTTTACTGTTACTAATTTAATTTTTTTTAATTTACAAAACTAATTTTCGATTTGGATCCTTTGCAAAACTAACCTCTTGCCGCCCTGGGCCACGGCGGTATTTAAAAACCGCCGTGGCCCAGGGCGGCGAATGGCATCCCGTCACCCGGGGCTAACGGCTCCGGCGGCCGTTAGCCGCGGGGAAGCCACGTGGATTCGCCGCCCTGGGGGAGGGCGGCGAATGCCCCCAGGGGGCCGAATGCAAAATTGCATTCGCCGCCCTGGGGGATGGCGGTTTTTAGCATAGTAAACGGACGGTCCTCACAAGGATTGGACCGTCCGAATCCAGGGAGCCGCCTGCAAAAATTTTTTTTTCTTTTTTTTGATATTTTTTTCTCAACTAGCAACACGAGAATAGCAAAATCTCGTGAAGGTGCAGCTTAAACCGATGTAAGATGTGGCCTGTAGAAAACTACGAGTGTGCTTTAAAAACCGTGCTGAAACTTCGGACCTCAAAAACTCAATCTTCTCGGCCGAATTTCGTAAAAATTTTTTGGACAAACCCGACAAAGTCGGGGGGAAGCGGATGTAAAATTTTCTGTAGATGTCCGTAGAGTACTTATTTGCCCGATTCCAAGACCGTATGCGAAAGTTATGACTGTTTTAAAGTAGTTAGCGCGCGTTACAACAATTTGCCATCGATTCGGACCGTCCGATCGCTGTGCGGACGGTCCTATGCATTCGCCGCCCTGGGGCGGCGAATGCAATTTTGCATTCGGCCCCCTGGGGGCATTCGCCGCCGTCCCCCAGGGCGGCGAATCCACGTGACGTCCCCGGGGCTAACGGCGGCCGGCGCCGTTAGCCCCGGGTGACGGGATGCCATTCGCCGCCCTGGATCACGGCGGTTTTGAAATCCCACCGTGGCCCACGGCGGCAAGAGACTAGTTCTGTAAATGATCCAAATCGAAAATTAGTTTTGTAAATTAAAAAAAAATTAAATTAGTAACAGTAAAAATTCGGAAAACGAAGTTGCGCGTTGCGGTTGGGCCGGCCAAGCCAGGGTCGGTCCAGGCTTAGCTGTAGAGAGTATACGTACGCGATGTGCTCTGTCGACTTGACTTGGCGTTGGTGGCAGCGGAAGCTATGCGTGGTCGATGCTAAAAAAGAACCAAGTCAACGGCGAGCATTCGACGTCCGCGGCCAGCCTGACTGACGACGGGAGGTCGCGAGGAAACGGGAGATTAGCATGCACTGCCAGAGCTAAAACTTGAGTTTGTACGACAATGGTATAATAGACGAATATTAGTATATAAATATTAGAGAACGGTATATCGATAAAACGATATAGGCACAGTATATATGTATCAAATCCGATACCTAAGTAGATACTTTTGGATAGGGATGATAATGTATCTAACTTTTTGGCTTACAAAATTTAAGGGCTAGACCCAAAAAAGATTGGCTCACTTTTATATAGATTTTTGAACTAAAAGAAAGTTGAGGTGAGTTATGATATAACCCACGAGCTTTAGCCCATTATCATCCCTACATGTGGATATTAGATTACCTAGGTAGACATGTTTTAATGGTATGACATCCCCTAGTTTTTCTCATATTAGTAACACGCAATTCATGCGTGCAGACTTAGTTGTACTTTTCCTATACTAGTATTTCTTTGTCAAAAAAATATTCTATTAGCGTTGTTCCAAAATATAAACAGTTTTAAGGTTGGACACGGGTATTAAGAAAATAAGTAAAATTAAATGGAAGAATGGTGTGATTGGTCAAAAGAACAAGTAGGTAGAGAAACTAAAAGAAAAAAGATTGTGATTGGCTAAGAAGACAATGTAAGTGGAGAAGTTGTTATGTTTTGGAATAAATTTTAAATGCTAGAAGTTGTTATATTTTAGAACAGCCCGTAGTTTTAGGATCAGTCAAGTTATGCTATTAAGATAGTTCTTAGAAAATTAACACGCCGTTTGGCACGCTCTCTTTATAGCCTGTGTATATTGTTCAGGTTATGTTTAGAACATGACAAAAAAAAGGATTTTTAAGAATTTGTTTAACTTTCATAAAATGTTGTGTTCTTATGTATCATTATGTGAGCATAATCTCTTGCAAGTTAATTTGGGATTGTGTGTTTTAAGGTTTCTATGGATGATGGATTGATTATAGATGAAATACAATTATACGAGACACAAATGAGTGAATGAAATATTAGACAGTTAATGAATTAATCTTAATCTAAAAGAATTTTTTAAGAAATGCTGATGAAAAGATTTCGAAAAAACTGTAAACTTGAAAAACGTGTCCTCGATAATCCGCAATACTTAAGAGGAAAAGAACACGCCAAATCTTTTGCCTCGTAATTATCTTGTTGATGGCAAAATACTATACTTTTTTTCATAAAATTTATTAAAGGTGAAAGTTAGAGAGGTGTCAAAGCTGCCTTACCAGTCCAGACTTCAAATAATAATAATTTTACTCCATGCCTCGTCGCTATGATCTCCTCAGTCCTAGTCCCCAGTTTTCTCTCCGTCGCCTCGTTTGGATTTGGGAGCAGGGGCGCTCCTTGCCTCCTCCGTGCCGAGGCCAACAGCCAAGGACCGCATCTCCTCCGCCTGCTTGCTCCTCCCGTCTCTTCTTCTGTTAGGTCATTTCAAGTGATATGTTTTATTTTTATATTTTTAAGAATATCATATAAGCAATAATACATTTAGTTGATGCATGAAATAGTCTATACAATATATTATTTTATTTTTGTTGTTTTATAGATAATACATATAAGACACAATTTACATTGAAAATAGTATATACATGGTTTCTTATATATGAAATCTATTTTATCTTTCTCTTCATTAACTCTTTATTACATTATTAAAAATATTAATACAATACTTTATTTAATAAGAATAAAACTCCTATTGAAAGTGATCTTACTGCTACTATTTAATTTTTTAAGATACTTTTATATAATTTTTTTAAAAAAACACACTATTTTATATTTTTAAAAACATAAGCAAAAGCTAAGCTTTACCAAACACACGCTTAACTCTCAAATATAGCTGGATGGGTGTTGCATTGGCTAGATCGTAACAATCACACATTGCAAGTCCTTTACTTTTCGTCTAGGAAAAATGTTACAACAGCGTACAACGGAATGCAGTATCATTACAAGTTTACAATTAAGCCCGTCTACGAATTACGATGCATCGTGGATGATTCTGACGGGCTCAGTCTGTCTCCGTGCTCTGTTCCACCTCTGCATTAAACGATCAATACATCCTTAATCCATCTGCTAAATCCGGGAGCTAATCAAGCAGTTAATTAACTAATCGCGTGGTGTACCGTCGACGACGCCGTCGTCGTCTCCGGCGGCGAGGCCCTTGTCGTGGCGCTCGACGCACTGGAGGATGTACTTGAAGGTCTCGGTCTCGCAGGGGATGGCGAGGGCGCCCTCGTGACGGAAGCCGAACTCCTCCTCGGCCTTCTCCAGCAGCAGCCGGAACACCGGGTGGCCGAGGTACCCCGTCGGGATGACGAACCGCCGCTGCTCCGGCCCGACGTACACCGGGCAGTACCCCCTCGGCACGTCCGCCGGCGGCTCCGGGCTCTGGCAGCTCTCGTCGTCCGAGTCCACCGTCACCGTCCTCTGCAGCCGCCGCATAACGTACGGCGGGATCGCCGCCGCCGCCGCCGCCGGAGTCACCACCTCCACCACCTCCTCCTCCTCCTCGCTGTGGCTACCCTTCGCCCCCAGCGCCATGGCCTGCCACTTGTGCAGCAGCTCCCGCAGCCGCATGATCTGCTTCATCCCCGTCGCCGTCGTCGCCGCCGCCGCCACATTCACGCCGCCGCCGTTGTCCGCCATTACGTACACAGCTGGTGGATCTTCTCACTGAGCTGGAGACGACGGGAAGAACACCGAGAGTGAGCGATCGATGGATGGATGGATGGATCGAGAGGACGGCATGCAAGAATGGGGCATGTGATTATATAATCAGTTCGTACTCGTAACGCGGCCATGGAGGGTAACATGGCTAGCTGCATCCGCCGGAGATTCCATTAATTCTCCCGATTATTAAAATGGATTTGATAATGTTTGATTGGATGAGAGCGCGGCGTGTAGCTCAAGAATGCCTTGTGCTTGATCCATTCGGCTAATTAAGCTTTCAAACTTTTTTTAGATGAATTGTTCAGACTTGAATTTCTGTTGCCTTGCAAGCGAAGCAGGAATACAATACTATCAATTCCGGATTTTGGTGATCAGCTTGGCGCAATCGCCAAGTCTGGAGGTGTGCTTAATTCACACTCCTTTTCTGCAGTGGAATAACTAACTGAGGCAGGCTGTGTGCGCTGGAAATTAAATATTTTTTTTCAGGTAAGTACGGACTTCATGTCTGGCCTGCACCAAGAACATGCTTGCATCATTGTGTTTGATCGGTGCATGCCAGGTTAGAACATGATGGACGAGGAATTCAGGATTGAGCTGGTGCATTTATGTAGCAAAGGTGAGAGGTAGTAGGAGCTAACTGGTGTTATTTGCAGTAACTAGCTTCTTCAATGAAAAGAAAAGGAAAAAAAAACTCTGGCCTCTTGATAGCTACTAAAATTTAAATTTTGGAATTTAATTTTAGAGTTAGTTTTAGCCTTTTTTTTTCCATCATAGTTTGTTATACACCCTTGATTTTAAACCACGAATAATACACGTTGTCGGAGGAGTTTACCTCGACTGCGGGAAGTCTAGAGACCCCCCTTTGAGATTCGGCCAGGGGAGTAGTTCTCAGGCGTACGAGGCGTCCGGTGGAAGAAAGATCGAACAATGCGAGAATGGATTGCACACAAGGGGCAGGAGGATTTAGACAGGTTCGGGCCGCTCGGAAGCGCAATACCCTACTCCTGTGTGTTTTCTATCCGTGGTGGATGAAGGTGGTTACAAGGTGAAAACCCGGGGAGCTCGGAAGGTTGCCCGGTGACTTGAGGCTCAGAGGGAGAGCTTGGCTGAATCAGTTCTTGCTGGGAGCTAAAGCTGGCTCAATCTGTGGCGTGGATCCTCCTTTTATCGATAAGGGGAGTCCACAGTGCCAGTACATGGAGAGAGAGAGAGAGAGAGGAAAAGCGTTGTCTTGTCGCACGTCTCCGCCTGCAGCCACCTGCTACGCCCATGCCGGGGTAGGTCGGCTGCGGCAGCCTGGTCTTCGGGACGTGAGGATGTGACGGGTCGTCTGGTCGTCTGCTGCTGAGGATGGCTGAAGCGTGGAGACATGACGGCGCTCGCCTCCAAGTCAAAAGGCTCTGACTGCACAGCGATTGCACAGTGAAAGAGGCCTCCGTAGTCAAAAAGGAGCTTCTGACGGCACAAGAAGCGGGCCCACGGAAGCCAGGCGCGTCGTGCCCCATCGCCTTGTCATTAATGCTGTAGTTGGTGAGCCGCTGCCGTCCGCTGAGAGGCCGATCCGGGCGGGAGGTGCCGGTTACCGAAGAGGCCGATCAGCTCAGAGGAGCCGATCATCGGGAGGAGCCGATCAGTCGGGTAATGCGAGACCCGGGCCCGGGGAGCGGCGCCCGGGACAGGAGCGTCTCCGCAATGCGTCCCAGGGACGCCACCCGGGGCTGAAGCTGTGCGACCCGGGATCGGAAGGCCTGGGCAACGGGACGGTCCTCGGACCCTCCCGAGGAGGAGGTTCTCGGGAACCGGGGTCCGGGCACGGGATGGTCCTCGGGACCCGGGGTCCGAGGAGGTTCCCAGGACCAGGCGCCGGGGAGGTGGATCACCGGCAGACGCCGATCTTCTAGGGCGGAAGAAGTAAGTCCCGGGCCCGGGGAGCGGCGCCCGGGCCGAGAGAGTCTCTGTGATGCGCCGGGGTCCGGGGAGACGGAGTCCCGGGACCGGACGCCGGGGTCCGGCGAGATGGTTCCCGGGACCGAGCGTCCAGGTCCGGGGAGATGGTTCCCCGGACCGGGGTCATGTCCCGGGAACGGGGATTCCCGGGACCGGGGCAGCCGGCTCCCGGGGCCTGGGGCCCGGGGCGGTCGGCTCCCGGGACCCGGGGGGCGTACTAGGGAACGGGGCGCTCTGGATCGGACGGTGCCCGGGCTCCGGGTACTCGGAAGGAGAAGGGCCGTATCCTGCCGTCGCCGTGATAGAATGTGGACCCGGAGTGTGCGCGTGGCTGAAGACCCTCGCGTCCCCGAGGACTGGGGGACCCCCGGTCCCATTTCGCCGACACACGTATAAAAGTTTTATCCATAATTATTTTTAGTAGGCTCGTTCATATTTTTACGGCTTATAAATCTTAGCTCAATAAATCATTTTTTACGTATACTAGGTGTGCTTTGCACATCCATCTATTACATAAAAAGAATTCAGCATTTTTTTCTGTGTGATTTGAGTCTTGAGTTTATTTTATCTTATTTTTGGCCTGACATGACTGTGACAGAACCCCCAAAGCATGGATTGAGTGCTGCACTGCTGCTCTGATCTCTGAAAGAATTTTTAAGCACCCTCAAATAACTAATGACCTGGGGCAAGCATCCATGCATGCACCCAGATGTAATTAAAAGAGGGAATGACAGACAATTAACTAAAGGCTGTCCAACTTTACATTACTTGATGAACCAAACAGCCGTTAACACAGCATCATCACAAACCATTTCTTATTGATAAAACTACAAACGAAAGACACATACGTGGCCGGTGTTCTCATGCTAGATCTTCAGATAAGGACAGGGGCATCGCTTGGAAAGCTGGCTGCTGCAACGTGCGAGCACATGACCGACGAGCTAGCTAATTAAACTATATCATCCTACACTGAAAATGTACTTATGTACTGCACATGAAACCTCGACATGTAACATAATAGCTTTTGCTTTGCGTTGCATGCATGCAACGAAAGCGACGAGCTGATCCGATGAGCCAACAGAATTTATAACCCCCAAGATGAAAGAGCTAGCCATGTGATGTGATACCTAGCTAGGAAGGAATTAGGAGGTCGGTGCCACGATTAGTACGGCCCTAATCCTGTCTTAACTTTTAATGCAGCCAGTGTCTGTATGCAATGCATGCATATATATATGCAACTCCAGCAGCCAGATGTGTACGTAGTAGTACTTTTTTTTACGTGTCATGTACTTAATTATAGTATATTAGTTTATATTAATTATATATTCCTAAATGCATGGCCGGACCTGTACCTAGCCTTTTTCTGATGCTTTTGCTGCTGTGTTTGAGCTAGCTTGTGTACGTACACTGCTTTAGTTAGGGTTTTCCAGCTTTGGCTACGGATTCTTTCGGCTTTGGTATGAACTCTACGTCGGAAAAGCGACCACCGACGAGCTAAGCTATAGCATATGAGCTCCTCCGAGATGCGGCCAATTGCATGATGACTCTGTTGGAGAATGACGATGGGAATAATGTTGTTGCGTCATACAGCCACAGTGCCACAAACCGGTCCATATCTACAGCTGTACTGTGATTTTATTAACAAACTTAATTTGTAGTTACTCAGAAAGAAATATGAGAGAGAGAGAGAGAGAGATTTTAGCGTTAAGTGTTGAGAGCAAAAAAAGGTGTTAAGTCTTACTAGGCTGAATTAAAAATGCTGTATTCCTCTTAAAATCAAATACTTCTTATGATTGGCCTACAGAGATAAAATTCAATCTACAGTATAATTGAAGAAGATGAATTAAGAGGGATTTGATTTGTGCCAGTTATATGGTCAACTTGAGGATGCCAACCATATCATGTTTAGATGTCCTATTACAATTTTTGTATTGTGTATGTGCAGGGATGCTCTGAAGTGATAAAAAAGACCCTTATATTTCAGTGATTTTTTTGAATTAGCAATTGGAAAGGGGGGTCCTTGTATTTATAGAGTCAGGCTCATGGTTTTAGAGGCTGTGTCAGCAACTATGATTTATCAGAAATGATTTGGTGTTCAATAGTAAAATTATCTCTTCTCCTTTACTTCTAATGCATCGTATTATTCCTTTTCTTATGCAGTGGAAATATGTGAGAAAACCGTCTGAAACCGATGGAGTAGATGTCATGTTGACGCTAATCCAAGATGATATTGGCAGTTTGAGAGCTTGAGAGAAATGGAGTGGGTTAAGTTTAGTTCTAAGAACAGCTTTGAGACTTTGTCCTGTTGTTTTTTTTCCTGTTATGTGATGTAGTTGGTTTACTGGTAGTAATCGTTTCTTAAACTGTTTCATCTGTTTCTACTGTAGTGGGCTTTGCTCACCTAAGCTCGTGTTGTCAGCTGGTATCCCCACCAAAACACTTTGTATCACGTTTGCTCTCTAAAAGGCAGGGCTTTGAACCTTTTGTCTAAAAAAAATTAAAAATGTTGTTAGTGTGTATCAGAAAACGTACAGCCAGCCCGGCCCAAACAGGATTAGTAACTCATCAGGCTATCGTTAACTTCTGGGTCAAGATGTTAATTTATCCTTATGTACTTTTCAGGCCCGGCCCAAAACCGAGCAGTGCTGGACTAAATTCTACGAAAAGCCTACAAAATTCCTATACATTCTAGAAAGTCCTAAGAGCACCATCAACCGTTCCCCTAAACTCCTCCCAATCTCAAAATTAGTGGCTTTTAGATGAAAAAATTGCTCCAAACAGATCCCCTAACCATCGGTCCAAGGATTGGAGTCACTACTACGAAACAAGAGATTGCAGGTGGCCAAAACAAGTTTTTGCATGCGGCCCAACGTCCCGCCTATGATCAAAGTCCAGAGAAAATCAGGATCTTCACAGACAGGCCTTCGACTGCCCACGAAAACCGATTTTCGCAGACGGCTAGGTTAAGCCGACCGCCTGCAGAGATGAATTTTGGTAAAAAAAAATGAAAATACAATTGAAGATACCTACATACCCACATGCAGTCGTTGAGCCAAGTTGTTATCGTCAGCGCCAGATCTGGCGGTCCGAGGACCGCCGCCACCGCTGCCACTGCTTAAGCCCTAGCCGCCAGTCGTCGTCGCCGTAGTTGCCATCGCCGAGCCTGAGCCATCATCGTCGGCACCAGATCTGGCTGTCCCGAGGACCGTCGCCGGTCATCGTCGCCGTCGTAGCCATCGCCGAGCCTGAGCCATCATCGTCGGCGCCAAATCTAGCGGTCCCGAGGACCACCGTTGTCACACCTCAAACTGACCTTCCGGAAAGGACGAGTTTGAGCCATGGAATTATCCTGCATAATCGTACCAGTCCTAGGAATATAGTGCTGGTATAACATGCGATGGAACCGTCATGTCACAACTTGTCCTTTATTAATTAGAACATAGTCTTACATCCAGGTTGGAACTGCAGACATACCCCGAATTCACAACGATATATTAGCAAAAGAGTGGAAACGGAATCTAGCCCAAAGCCACAAGCGCGACTCGGGAACTAAGCCGAAACCCTAAAACTCCTCGAACCCAGCCTGCTCCTGGAAGAACTCCTCGTCGGTTGGGTCCATCTCGTCTTCCGGCACTAGGGGAAGATAGATATATATAGAGCAAGGGTGAGTACTAGCGTACTCAACAAGCCATAGGAACTTAAGTGGTTAATACAAGCTTCGAAGAGTGGCTGGTCATTTTTGTAAATTCCTTTTGTCTTTGAATTTCCTATTGAATAGTCTAAGTGTGTGCTTCTCAACAATCTAAGCGAGGTGGAGTCTCTCTCGGATCTGAGTGAAATGTATCAGTCTTTGATTCAGCGCAACTCCCAAGAGTTGGCTTCAGGGATCTATCTCCACCAGCTGATCCAACAATATTGGGCCCATAGCCCTGCTGTCCTCAACAGCTTCACCACATTTCTAAAAACGGATTCCCGATCCACAACATCCTTTCACAAGCAGTAGTCAAATAAAACTACGCAAAGGAATCACCTCACATCCGCCCATGACCGTGGGCACGGCTGTTCAAACAGTTTAGACCTCTGCAGAGAAGGTACACTTTACCCACACGACGCGACTTAGCCTATCACCCAGGTTGCGAACGAACAAACACGACTAATGACTAGGAGTTTTCGCGACAAGGCATTTCCGAAGTCGACACCAAGTTACCCTATACCAACTATAGGGGTCCACGACCAACGACAGGGTAGGTCCTCGACCATGTTGTGCCAGCAACCTAAGGGGCATCCCCGTCGCCCTCCTGCACGATCCACAGTCCAATGGTATGCAAGACATCTCTGGACGGCTAGTTACTCAGCCAGGGGCTGTCCCATATCACCGATGTGGTTGTACTGTTGTATGTTCGGATGAAATTCCAAAGGAATTGGTTCTTAGCTGCAATGCGGGAGACTCACCCTGCTGGCACGATCCCCGCATCGCGGTTTTTGTAAAATTATTTTATTTTCAAGGCACCGACCCAGGTGTCAGATTTTTCAAGGTTTTTATAAACCCAAGTTTTACCCATAGTGGTCTTTTTAAATTTAATAGGCAATCACTGGTACCATGCCTGTTGGCACAGATACCGGGATCTATCAAGAGAGTTGACAAGGATGTTAAGGGGTCACAAACAGTCAAGGAGGCAATGCAACAATTGGATTGGCGGCCCGTTGGTCGTCTCACAACTGTGGCCGAGAAATCATTTCAGTGTAACCTAGTAAATGCAGTTTTGGCAATTAAAGTACTTAGTTCCGCAATTATGGGTGCAACATGTTCAAAGGTGACTTGCCTTCCTCAAGGCCTGAAGCTTCGCCTTCGAGATCCGTGTCCTGAGGCTCTTCCGACTCCGACGCTACACGCGAAATGAAATAACTCAACTAAAAGATTATATTAATAGCCCTATTAGTGACTTTTAAGCGTGCCATCGGATAGATCTCATTTTTAGAAAAATTTTGGAAGTGGAACGGGGTCAATCGGACGAACGGTTTAGAAGATATGGATTTTTGAAGGGTTATAGAATTTCTGGAGCTCTGAAAAAGAATTAGAAAAGGATTTTCTTTTATTTAATCCCCTCGGGTCACTATCAGGTGGGGCCAAGCTGTCAACCCGAGGAAGAGTGGCGGGTATGCACGTGGGGATCAGCGAGTGGGGCCGGCCCGGAGTGAGGCGGCCCAGAGGCCGGTGCACGGGCACGGGGAGAGACTAACGGGTGGGGCCGTCCTAACATGCGGACCCGAAATGTGGCACGGTCTAGCGAGTGTTGGACGCCGAAAATCGCCGGGTCTTGGTTCGCGTCTGGGTGACACGCGAAAGGCCTGGGAGATTTGCTTCACTCCAGTGCAGGTCTAAAGTTTGAGGTTCGTAGGCGAACTGCCAGTCAATTTGACCCTGTATATTGACAAGTGAGGAAATTTAGTATCAATGAGCCAAGTCGGTGGGAAGCCGATCTAGAACTCGTTCATCTATGCCGATGGCGATGCTACACTGTAGCACTTACACATCGGTCTCAGTCGCTACGGCAAAAATCAATAATGTAATATAAATAAATTCATGCTAGCCGATCTATCGAAGAGATCTTCAAAAACCGGCTATAAGCCAGATAAATACAGCAAGTAATAATACACAAGTGATTCATAGATCCTAGCTGATCATGATCTAATGTTACTGGTGTTATTCATAAAGGTATGCCTGCACCCGGGCCCTTGCTCATATCCGCTCCCAAGATCTTCCGTTCCTCTGTCCGGGCCCATGCACTGGTCCTTGACCCGGGCTCATGCCCGGCCCTTACTGGGGTCGTGCCCGGAACCTGCTTGTACTTGTGCTTGGATCGGCAGAATGAACCCATCGGCTATCCCTTAGTCCGATTGTGACAATAATACAGGCAAGAACAAATAATAAAATATGCAATAACGTAAATGAATAATAATTGTAAGCTAGCCGACGCTTAATAAAGCGAACACAGGATAAAACATGAATAAATCGTAGTCAGCTTAACAGGTAACTTATCGGCTACAGCACTCCGATAACACCATCGCACAACACCCATCGGCTTATTAAGAGTAAAGCTATTATCGTCAGTCTAGTAGATCGGACCTAACCGTTGCAGCACAGACCGACAATAATACAATGCCCTCGATGAGTCGATAGATATAATGCGATCGTGATGAAAATAACTTATCGGCTATACACTCCGATAAAGCGCCTGCACACAACGCATCGGCTCAGCAGGATCGGCTTATCACTAGCAGTTCAGTAGGTCGGACCTAACCGATGCAGCAACGAACTGATGATAAATCGCTCCCAGTAAGTCGATACAATCTGTGCACACGTGATGTGATATACCTAATCAATCTATGAGATCAAACTGAAACTGATGCAGCCATAGATAAAGTAAATATACCGTGGTAAGTCCGACTACCATAAACCGACTAGAATATCGGACCTAACCGAGGAAGTCCTAGCCGATTGGTAGTCGGTGTGACGAGACTTACCCTCTCGCAGGAGTTCGGACCTAACTGCGATGCAGCCGGCTCGAGAAGGCAGGATCCGTCGAAGGGGTGGCGATGCGCCGAATTTGTATTGATCGTTGTGATAGATTACAAGGTCCCCGGGCATACGTATATATACCCCGAGTTACATGAGTCCTTATAGGACACGATATATGATTTCCTATCTATAACAGAAAGCGCTAATGAGACCTGACGGACACGAGGTCAGGTTTCCCTAAAAGAGATAAACCTTTTCCTAATAACTATAGTAATTAACTGCCACGGCGCGGTCCTCACGGCTCCTTCTCAGACTCGGTCTGCTTCTTGGATCAATTTCCATTATCCGACTGCAACCGTCCTCTTGACCGAATTATGATACAGGTCCTTACCAAATTTTGGCGTTAAACACATGCCCCCAATTCGGAGTTCCTCTGTAGGATTCCGAAATTCTTCCCAATCTTTGGGCCTCTAGATTTCTCTCATACCGAGGCGGCCCAAGATAGCCACTTGCCATAAATGTTTGAAACAGTGCCAACGGCCTCAATTCCCGCTCGGCTGTGATACTTTATAAAACGCTTCGTCTTCTTGCCCCCTTTTTTTTTTTTATACTTTCACATCACCAGAGCACCACCGCTTCATCTTCCACATCCTCACCAAGTCTAGCGAATCTAGACGAATCACTGCAACCTCTCTCTCCGTCCGTCGACTCCTGCAACCTCTCCTATTTCCGCGATGGCAACAGCATCTGTAATTCCTGAGGTAATTCTCACCCGGTTACTTTTCCGCCAATCCTGCAATCTGTACGAACCCGATTTGCCATGTTTCTTCACCTGTTCTTTCGTCGTGTTCTTGTCTACTGTAGCATCTCAGAGCCCAGATCTTGATTCCGGCTGCCGATTACCCCTGCTTTTTTCTATCATGGCCCCATGGGGCAGTGAAGATCCCACCGATTTCATCAGTGCCGAAACCCAACGCACTCCCTTCAAGAACTCAGCCATGTTGGTCAGTGATTGGACCAACAGCTTCAGGTCCTGGACCGAGCAGATTGCCTGGATGGAGAGATTGGTACATCAGAGTATCGGCTGCAAAGAGGATCTACTGGGAAGATCTCACATCGGCCACTGCATCAACCTCTCCTTGGCCGATATGGAAAGGAATGAATCTCTGCTCGCATCGGCCTCGTACTTCTGGTCTGATGCTCTCAATGCCTTTCTGTTTGGTCATGGGCCGATGACCGACCCCACTCTGCTAGATGTGACCATGCTCACTGCCCTGGACACGACAAGCTACATCAACCCCCTTCAAACTCCGGTTTTCAAAGCCTGCCCACCGGCTCCAAACAAAAAACATCGGCGGCTGGTCCAGGTACATATTCTCTTCACAACAAAGGAACTGGACCAGTTGATGATCGGGAGCACGTCGCTTTTCTGAACTTGTGGTTGGAACGGTTCGTCTTTGGTGGCGCAACCCTCGCCCGACGACCAATATGCAATGCTAGCAGAGTGCTTGGCCGATAGGAAACAAATTCCGTTAGGGCACTATCTCCTTGGCGCCACCTACAGCTGCTCCATCAGGTGGCAATCAAGCTATCGGCCGGCCAGCCGTCGGCCACAATTGGGGGTCCTTGGTGGTTCGTACAGCTCTGGCTTAATGTTTACACCTCCAAGGCCATCCCAGAAACTTCCCTCCTCAAGCAATCCTTCCCAGCTGATTACCCAGAAGATCAAGACCCCATCTACCGCCGATGCATCTCTATGGGTGAGGCTGCATCGGCCCTTTCCGGCGGCAAGATATCCCCTGCTGAAGTTAGTCAGTGGTTCAAGGGGTTTTATTATGGCTTTACAGGATGCTACTTTTGGTTTGCTTACAATGACGCATCATCGTTCGAGATGCCTTCCAACTTTGGATCCACTCAAGCTCTGAACGATGATCATCTAAAGCCATATTCCTATCGGCCATCAGTCCTTGCCTGCTGCCAACCGGCTTTTCTCTAGGCGAACTCCACCATCGTATGAGTTCTACCACCCATCAACCCAGCTTCACCGTCAACTCGGCCTTGGCCAGCTTCCGATCGGCCTGTTCTTCACCGACAAACTCCAGGCTCGGGCACGGTCAGCAGCGCCTTGGAATATTGATCGGCTGCGGTCTTTGACAGATCCCTCCTGCTAGGCGCTGCCACCGCGGTGTACGTCTGCACTGCCAAACCAAGCCTTTTGTCCGATGGTGGTCGGAATGGAAAAAACATCTGTTCTGCTTAGCGCCCACTTGTTATTGCTCCCGTCTGGACGCCGACTATGTTGAATCCGACAACGAGGTAACTCTTGCAAGCTTCAAATATCATCCTCAATCGTCTCTGACCCTTGCTTTCGCAAGGCCGCCAGCGTCGAGCCCCCGTCAACAAGCCAACAGCGGTCGGCCGATTCTGTACCAACCCTCATCAGCTGCTCCGAACTTAGGACGCGACGCCCCATCTCCATCGGCTCTTCTCAAGGCACCTCGGCCGATGGGACCAAAAAGGAAAAAGTTAGCGCATCGCCCCTCCCTGAAGAACAGAAAACCGATGCCGATGTCGTTGCCACGACGCCATCTTCTCCCAGACCACATCGGCTCCTCATCTCTCAGGTATGCGCCAAATCTTAACACCATTATTACCCCGCTTTCTCATTTATCTCACCAGCTCCATCTTCAGCTCGAGTTATCGGCTCCAGATTTTCAACCTCCTTCTGCCATCCCTCCAAGCGCTGAGCCGATGGCCCTTCAGCTGCCCCACTCTTTGCACACAGTCCTCCAGCTGTCGATGAACCGCCCTATTCCATCGGCTGACATGCCTTCAGAGAACAACCTATTCATCCCCCTGAAGCCGATGTCGCGCAAGCTGCCGATGTCCTACCTCAGGTAACTCTTTTGTCTATACTCTGCTCTTAACTTTTTCTACTGATCCCTTTACCGATGCCAATTTTGCAGTCCATAAGCCGATCTGTTCTCCTTTGACATCGGCAAGTACTTAGAAGTAGAAGAATCCACAGCCACCAGCGCAACGACCAAACCATCCTTCCCAGCCGACGTTACGTGAATATCTGACGAGCATCCTCAGTCGGCTGGAAAACCCAATTGACGCGCTAGCGGAAGATTGCGGGCCAATCCGGGCAAGATCGCAGAAATTGAACACCATCTGCCCGAAGAACTGTGTCGACGCATTAACCCCCGAGCATATCTGGAATCCCATAGATTTAAACTCATCAAGCTTAGACAGCGGCATAGCCGATCGCGCTGACCAACAGAAGACTACCGAAGAATCCAGCCGATCGGCTATTAGCCCAAGCAGAGAAGAAAAAGCTTGATGACATGGCCGCTGCCCACAAGAGCTCCAACTTAAGTTAGACCAGCTGAAGAAAAAGGAGGCCGATTTGCTGCAGAACTTGAAATAGTTCGTAAAGACCTTACAGCAACAGAATCCCAGCTAATCGGTCTACCGCAAGCCATCCAAGACCAAGAGGCTAAGGTTGCCGCGACAGTGCGTCAAGTCATTCATCGGCGCAAGAACCTGAAGACCATCCCAGGCACCGACAAAGATGACATCCGTGCTATCAATGAGATTGACCAGATCCGCCTGCACGCAATTGAAGTGATCCAAAAATTCTTGTAAATCTTAAACCTTCGTAACTGTCGATTTTTCTGGAACATGCCGATCACCCTTCTGCTGTCATATAACCAGATCGGCTCTACTACCATCTCTCTCAGTCCTGATAACTTTTCCGCTTGTTTTGATCTAAAGGCGATATCAATTGATATCGGCTGTCTTTTAGGCGACGTACAAAAACATCGGCTTTCCTAATTGTTTAGAAATCGGCTGTACTTAACCGATTTAAGAATTGATCCAAACGCTAGGGTAGTATTTCTTGAGATATTTCCATTAAGTGCTTTAGCAAACTCCGTCCCGTCAAGATCTTTCTAATATATATGCGTTACCAGGCACACAGCGATTAATCCGATAAGGTCCTTCCCAATTAGGCGACCATTTTCCGAACTTATTATCTCTGGACCCCGATCGGCAAAATCAACTTCCACACCAAGGTCCCCCTCGGCAAACGACTTATTCACCACCTTTTTGTTGTAATGCCGAGCTGCCCTAGCCTTATTCTCCTTGATTCTTCTCAGCGCTCTCAACCGATTCTGAGCTAAATCTTCAAGTTCATCTGCATCAAGTTATAATAATCATCGGCCGTCAATTGATTCTGCAAAGAAAGTCTTCTAGAGCCGATGTTAGTTTCCCACGGCAAAACCGCCTCATGTCTATACCAACTGATACGGCGTACCCGGTAGACCGTGGCATGCCATCCGATAGGCCCATAGTGAATCGGCTAATGTAGAATGCCATCGCCGTGGCTGCTCATCATTTTCCGCTTAATCAACTTGATCAAACTCTTGTTAGAAGCTTCTGCTTGCCCATTGCTTGAGCATAATAAGGCGATGAATTTAAATACTTGATTCCATACTGGCAGCAAACTGTTGAACTCATCAGACAACAAAAATAGACCCTGATCAGTAGTTATCGTCTGAGGAATCCCAAACCGATAAATGATATGCTCCTTGATAAATTCAATCGCTTCTTTGGACGTGACCTTCTTCAAGGATTGCCTCTACCCACTTGGTGAAATAATCTGTTGCTGCCAATATAACTTATGTCCCTACTTGATGGAGGAAAAATCTGGCCGATCATATCAATTCCCCATCCCTCTGAACGGCCACGGTTTGATATAGGATTCATAGCCGATGCCGGTGCCCGCTGTATATTTCCAAACTTCTGACAATCTGACAACCCTTTATAATACCTAAGCAATCTTCCAGCATTGTCGGCCAAAAATACCCTACTCTTCTCAACAACCAGCTTCATCTTATGAGCCGATTGATGAGTTCCACAGATGCCTTCGTGCACTTCACACATACACTTTGGCTTTCTTCCAAATCCAGGCATCTAAGCAGAACTCCCTCAAACGTCCGATAATACAACTCCTCATCAAGTAGCACATATTTAGTAGCTTTATACCGAATCTTCCTGGAAACAGACTGCGACGGGTTCCGTAGTAATCAATTATTCCCTGTCTCCAGTCATCGGCCTTGTTCTGGACATCAATAATCGGCTATCTCCACCTCAAACCTGCCTATTCAGCCGATATCCTGAAGCAATCTGTGCAAGATCATTGGCTTCCAAAATTCTGCTCCCTCTGGGAATATGATTCATTGACACCATCTTGAAATCCTTTCAACAAATCCACACACTCTTCATAATATGACCTCCAAAACATCATCCCTGCACTCATATTCTCCAGATAACTGTTTGATCACCAACAAAGAATCACCAATAATTCTATAATATCGGCCCCGATCTCCTTTAATAGTTGAAGTCCTTTCAGCACCGCCTCGTACTCCGCCTGATTGTTAGTCCGATAAGGTTAATTGTAAAAGCAAACTCAAAACTTGCCCCCCGAGGCGACACAATAACCAAACCGATACCAGATCCATGCCTGCAAACCGATCCATCAAAAAATAAGACCCACGGGATCGGCTCCACATAGTCTCGTGATACCCCTGTGCTGGACAATAAAATCGCCCACTGCTTGTCCTTTGATTGCTTTAGCCGATTCGTACCTCAAGTCAAACTCTGTCAAGGCAAAATCCACTTGCCAACTCGCCCTTTTAAGACGTGGAGCCGACAACATATATTTGACCACATCGGCCTGGCAAACTACTGTACACTCAGCGATAGGACTGTTATGCCTCAACTTTGTACGGAAATCATAAAACAAGCATAACTTTCTCCACCGCTGGATATCTCGTCTCAGCATCCAAAAGTCTCTACTTAGATAGAACACAACTCGCTCTTTACCTTCAAATTCTCTGGATCAAAACAGAACGCGATGGACTTCTCATCGGCCGACAAGCTATAATCTGAACGGCACTCCTTCCTGCGGCGGAATCAAAACAGGCGGGGAACTAAGATAAATTCTTGATCTCGTCAAACGCCTTCTGCTGCGCTGCCCCCCACACAAATTCTTTGATCGGCTTTCAACTTCAATAACGGCGTGAAGACTCAATTCTCCCTGATAAATTTGATATGAATCTCCTCACAAAATTAATCTTGCCGATCAACGATTGCAACTCGTCTTATCGCTTGGTGGCTCTGTGGTCTTAATGGCTCTGATTATCCGCTGACTAATTCAATCCCTCGCTCATGAACCATAAAACCAGAAATTGGCCCAGCCGATACACAAAAGCACACTTATTGGATTCATTCTTAGTCCGTATTTCTTGGCCCTCTCCACACTCTTTCGTAAATCGGCTATATGGCTTTTCCCCACTTTTAGATTTAACCACCACATCATCAATGTAAATTTTCATCCAACAAACCGATGAGATCATGCAATATATAATTCATTGCTCTTTGATAGGTTGCATGCACCGGCACTTTTCAATCCAAAAGTCATTACTACCCACTCTACAACACCGATAGCTCCAGGACATCGGAACGCAGTTTTAATGTATATCTCTTCAGCCATGAAAATCTGATTGTATCCTGCATTGCCATCCCATGAAACTGATAATCTTGTGGCCTGATGCTGGCATTCCACCAACAAATTGT